>JAQQSY010006413.1:0-11068 GCA_028646535.1 Procyon lotor | reverse complement strand
GCGCACATGTGTGAGAGTTTGGGAGTAGGGAGGGGAAGAGGGAGTGGGAGAGAATCTTTTTTTTTTTTTTTTTGCAAGAGCAAGAGGGTTTATTTCCAGCTAGCTGGGGCTCCCACCGGCACACACGCGACGCAGCGCAGTGCTAAGGCGAGAAGCCCCACCTCTCAGTGGGAGAGAATCTTAAGCAGGCTCTAGATTCATTGCAGAGCCCGATGTGGGGCTTGATCTCACGACCCTGAGTTCGTGACTTAAGCTGAAATCAAGAGTCAGAGGCTTAACCCACTGAGCTACCCAGGGCCTTCATTCTTAAATTTTGATGATTTGAAATAAACTCCAGTACCCATAAGAATGTTTTTTTGTTTATACTTTTCCTTCCTGCTTCATAGGGAAGTAATCAAATGGAAAATGATAATTCATAGGAAGGTTATAAGAAGAATATATTATGTAGGGGCACCTGGGTGGCATGATTTGTTAAGTGTCTAACTTGATTTCAGCTCAGGTCATGATCTCGGGGTTCTGGGATCCAGCCCTGTGTTGTGTTTTGGGCTGTGTGGAGTCTGCCTGTTCCTTTCCCTCTGCTCCTCCCGTTTGTACTTTCTATCTCTAAAATAAATAAATAAATCTTAAAAAATATAATGTATTATGTAGTTTTAAAATATGCTAGTGAAGAGGGGGGAAAAACTACTCTATGATCATAAAGTGGAAGCAGTCAGAGAACACACAATTTAATGAATACCTAGGTATTACAGTTTATGTAAATGTTAATTGAAATTGGTAGTAATTCCCCCCCCATACTTGATGTTACTTTTGTCAAGTGTTTTACTTTTCATAATACTACAAATATGCAACACATTGGTACTGTTTTTGTTTCAGACTAGGAGTTGGCAAATTTTTACTCTAAAGGACCAAATAGTAAAATATTTTATGCTTTACAGGCCAAGTGGCAAAATTGATGTATATTATGTAGGTATCCTTCTCAACAAGAAAGGAAATGAATTTCTACACATTTTTATTGATGAAATTCAAAATATAAAAATAATCGAGCACATTTTTTTGGTAATATATTCTAATGAGAAGAATAGAGTTTTTTTTAAATTAATTGTCTTTTAATGCTAATGTTCTCTATAATCAAAATGAGTCACAAATCTTTATCTGTTAAAGCTGAACTGTGATGAGATTTTGTTTTTCATCTTTATACTTTTTCAGACAGGTATTGCCAAATACTGATGTCAGTCTTTATTTATATATTAATTTGAGAGTATTCATCACTTTGAAGGCATTTATGGAATTTATTAGCATCTTCTCTTGTTATTTGCCATTTAACATGTCATTACATGATTAAAGTACTTCCAACTGATGGTTGGGTGGAAGTTCCTCAGTTGCACTACTATATGGATTTTGAAATATCGAAATTTCCTTTGCAGTTGCATTGAAGTTTAAAAAACTCCATAACAACTGTATTTTGAGCACAAAAATGTGTGGGATCCAATGGAGATAGAGATAGAATGGAGATACTGTTTCTTTTTATAACTTTTGAAAGTATGAAAAATTTATAAAGCAGCTTAATATTAGTTGTGATTCAAGTTGGCATCAGAATACCTTAAGTGTAAGTTTCACAGATAAGTTTGATTTTTTTTAATCAGTTTTATTTTATTTTTTCAGTGTTCCATGATTCATTGTTCATGTACCACACCCAGGGCTCCATGCAATACGTGCCCTCCTCAGTACCCACCAGTAGGCTCAGCCAACCCCCCACCACCCTCCCCTCCAAAACCCTAAGTTTGTTGCTCAGAGTCCATAGTCTCTTGGTTCATCTCTCCCTCTGATTTCCCCCAATTCACCCTTCCTTTCCTTCTTCCAATGTCCTCTATGTTTTTTCCTTATGCCCTACACGTAAGAGAAACCATATGATAATTGACTCTCTCTGCTTGACTTATTTCACTCAGCATAATCTCTTCCAGTCCCGTCCATGTTAATACAAAAGTTGGGTATTCATCCTTTCTGATGGAGACGTAATATTCCATTGTATATATGGACCATATTTTCTTTATCCATTCGTCTGTTGAAGGGCATCTTGGCTCTCTCCACAGTTTGGCTATTGTGGCCACTGCTGCTATGAACATTGGGGTACATGTGGCCCCAGTACAGTACTGCATCTGTACCTTCAGGGTAAATACCCAGTAGTGCGATGGCAGGGTCATAGGGTAGCTCTATTTTTAATTTCTTGAGGAATCTCCACACTGTTTTCCAAAGTGGCTGCACTAACTTGCATTCCCACCAGTAGTAGAAGAGGGTTCCCCTTTCTCCACATCCTCTCCAACATTTTTTGTTCCTGTTTTGTTGATTTTGGCCATTCCAACAGGTGGAAGGTGGTATCTCAATGTGCTTTTGATTTGCATCTCTCTGATGACTAATAATGATGAACATTTGTTCATGTGTCAGCTAGCCATTTGTATGTCTTCTTTGGAGAAGTGTCTGTTCATGTCTTCTGCCCATTTTTTTGACGTGATTATCTGTTTTGTGGGTGTTGAGTTTGAGGAGTTCTTTATAGATCTTGGATATTAGTCCTTTGTCTGCAGTGTCATTTGTAAATATATTCTCCCATTCTGTGGGTTGCCTGTTTGTTTTGTTGACTGTTTCCTTGTTGTGCAGAAACTTTTTATCTTGATGAAGTCCCAAAAATTAATTTTCGCTTTTATTTCTTTTGCCTTTGGAGGCATGTCCTGAAAGAAGTTGCTGTGGCTGATGTCAAAGGAGCCTATGTTCTCCTCTAGGATTTTGAGAGATTCCTGCCTCATGTTGAGGTCTTTCATCCATTTCGAGTTTATCTTTGTGTATGGTGTAAGAGAATGGTCAAGTTTCATTCTTCTACATATAGCTGTCCAGTTTTCCCAGCACTATTTATTGAAGAGACTGTCTTTTTTCCACTGGATATTTTTTCCTGCTTTGTCAAAGATTAATTGACCATAGAGTTGTGGGTCCATATCTGGGCTCTCTACTCTGTTCCACTGGTCTATGTGTCTGTTTTTATGCCAGTACCATGCTGTCTTGGTGATCACAGCTTTGTAGTAAAGCTTGAAATCAGGCAATGTGATGCTCCCAGATTTGTTTTTCTTTTTCAACATTTCCTTAGCAATTTGGGGTCTCTTCTGGTTCCATACAAATTTTAGGATTGTTTGTTTCAGGCCTTTGAAAAATGCCAGTGGAATTTTGTTCGGGATGGCATGAGAAGTATAGATTGCTCTGGGCTGATTTTAAGTAGAATTAATTAAGAAGCACTGTCAAGACTGAATCAAAAACTAATTTCCAAAGCCATGTATTATTTGATAATAATAGTGGATGAGGGAAGGTGCTGACTCAGTCAGTGGAGCATGTGACTCTTGATCTTGGGGTTGTGATTTCGAGCCCCATGTTGGGTGTAGAGATTACTTAAAAATAAGACGTTTAAATAAATAGTGGATGAGGGAAGTTTTCATTCACAAAAATTGCAGTCGCAGCTTGAAGTGCGATAAAATTGCAATAAAACTTGACCACTACTAAGCTATCTTGCTGGTGTGCACTTGTGCAAGTCAGGATACTTGTTTTCTGTTTTTTTTGCTTTTTTTTTTTTTTTTTTAAATTCAGGGAAGTGAAGATGATCAAGTCCATGAGAGCAAATGAAGTTCTTTGTTGACTACTGGCAGATTTAACACATGAAAGAGTCATATAATTTCTGCAGAGTACTTGCTGATAAATCATACAATGAATAACCATAGATTTTAAACATTGTACATTTTTACAAGCCTTCTAAATTGGTCCAACTAAGTTATTTTCTGTCCATGTATATTTTCACTACCTTTAATCATAACACATCTTAGTAGCTTCCACTACAGATAGTACTGAGTTAGTGTTGTCTCAGCTTGTTCAGTCATAACAGCTTGTTCAGTTCAGTCATGAAATTGACTTCTTAAATATACCTGAGCAGTATCAGTAACATTTGTTGAGTTGAGAACACTTGCATTTCTTTGCCTTTTAAAAAAGTTATCAAAAACTACTGATGGTACTCTACCTTGGCTAATTGAATTTTAATAAAAAGGTATACAGTTCAGGGGTTATAATGTATTTATAAGGTTGAATAACCGTTATCACTATCTAATTCCAGAATATTTTTATCACTCCGTAAAGAATCCCTATACCTAGTGACAGTCACTTCATATTCCTCTCCAAGGACATTGCAATTACTAATCTACTTTCTGTGTTCATGGATTTGCCTATTCTGGATATTTTATATGAATAGAATCATAAAATATGTAGCCTTTTGTGTCTGACTTCCTTAACTTAGCATAGGTTTTCAAAGTTCACCCATGTAGTAGTATGTATCAGTACTTAATTCTTTTTATGGATGAGAATATTCCATTGTATGGATATACCACATTTTATTTATCCAGTCATCCATTTAGTGGCTATATGGATTGTATCTACTTTTTGGCTGTTACAAATTGTGTTATGAACCTTTGTGAATAACTTTTTGTGTGAGCATATGTTTTCACTTCTCTTGGGATGTATATGTAAGAGTGGAAATGTTGAATCATATGATAATTATATGTTTAACTTTTTGAGGAACTGCCAAATGACTTTTTACAGCAACTGTACCATTTTCCATTTCTACCAACAATATATCCCTACAGTTTTACTGTCAGTTTTTTTGATTATAGCCATCTTAGTGGGTATGAAATGGCATCTCCTGGTTTTGATTAGCATTTCACTAATGACTAATGATATTTAGCATTTTCATGTTTTATTGGCCACTTGTATATCTTCTTCAGAGAAATATTCAGATCCTCTTTCCATTTTTAATTTTTTATTGTAAAAGTTCTTTTATATACTCTAGATGCAAATCCTTTGTAAGATACATTATTTGCAAATATTTTCTCCCATTCCCTGGGTTTTTTTTTTCACTATCTTGATGTTGTTCTTTGTAGTACAAAAGTTTTTAAGTTTAATGAAGTTCAATTTATTCTTTCTTTCGTTGTTTATGATTTTGGTGTCATATATAAGGAAGCACGGACTAAGGTCATAAAGATTTATGTTTTCTTTATGAATTTCATAGTTTAGCTCTTACATTGTCTTTGATCCATTTTTGAGGTAAAATTCACATATATTGAATTCATTGTACAGTTTTGCCTAAAGCCTACACTTACACATGGTAAACGCTATTTCTGTCTTTCTAGAATGTTCTTTTTGTGCTGCTTGATCAGTCCGTATTTCTCTGGAGGCAACTGGTATTTTGATTTTATTTATTTTAGATTAATTTAGCCTGTTCTAGATCTTTAATAAATAGAACTACGTAGTACATACACTTTTGCATCTGACTTCTTTTGTTCAGCATAATGACTATGATATTCATCCCATATGTTACTATTCATCCAATATGTTACTTGTATCAGTGGATCTTTATTTTTTATGTCTAAGTGATATTGTATTTTTGAATATTGCATATTTTATCTATACTTATTTTGATGAACAGTTGGGTTATTTCCATTTCTGGGCTATTGTGAATAAAGCGGCCATGAACATTCTTATAGATGTTATTTGTTTTGAATCACTCTGATGAGGGGTTTTTCACTTTTTTTGCATCTTTTTTCATTAAAGTATAGTTGACACACAATGTTAAATTAATTTTAGGTGAACAACATAGTAATTCAGCACCTCTGTAGAGTATGCTATACTCATCACAAGTTACCGTCTGTCTCCATATAACATTATTGTAGTACCATTGACTAATATTCCTTATATTGTACCTTTCATCCGTGACTTATTCATTCCATGACTAGAAGCCTCTATCTTCCCTTTCCCTTCACCCATTTTGCCCATTTCCCTAACCTCTGGCAATTAATTTGTTCTCTTTTTTAATAGGTCTGTTTCTGCCTTTTTTGGTCCGTTTTGTTTTTTAGATTCCACACATAAGTGAAATAATATGGTATTTATCTTTTTCTTTCTGACTTACTTAGCATAATATCCTCTAAGTTCATCTATATTGTCACGAATGGCAAGATTTCATTCTTTTTTATAAGTAAGATTCTATTATACATACATACATACATACATACATAACACATCTTCATCCATTCATCTATTGATGGACACTTAGGTTGCTTCCATACCTTGGCTATTGTAAATAATGCTATAATAAATATAGGAGTACATGTATCTTTTTGAATTAGTGTTCTTTTTTTCCCCAAATACTTTTGTTTTATTTTTTCGGTGTTACAAAATTAATTGTTCATGGACCACACCCAGTGCTCCATGCAACATGTGCCCTCCTCAATACCCACCACCAGGCTCACCCAATCCCCCACTCCCTCCCCTCCAAAACCCTCAGTTTGGTGCTCAGAGTCCACAGTCTCTCATGGTTCATCTCCCCCTCCAATTTCCCCCCATTCACCCTTCCTTTAGTTCTCACAATTGAATTAGTGTTCTAATTTTCTTTGGGTAAATACTTACTACTGGAATTACTGGGTCATATGGCATTTCTAGTTTTAGTTTTTTGAGGAGCCTCCATACAGTTTTCTATAGTGGTCGCACCAGTTTATATTCCCATCAACAGTGCATGAGAGTTCCCTTTTCTCCACATCCTCACCAACACTTATTTCTTGTCTTTTTGTTACTAGCCATTCAGAGAACTGATTTTAGATTATAAGACTTGATATGTGGTAGTAGAAGTGCATGAACAATAAATCTTGTAACACTGAAAAAATAAACATTTTTGGGAGAAAAAAACTGACAAGGCTATTCTTGTTTCTTTGTATTCTTATATAAGTTTTGAAATCAAATTATCATTTTCTTAAAAAAAAGACATGGGGTTAAATTAAAAAAATTAATTCCAGTATAATAAGATGCAATATTATATTATTTTCAGTTGTACAACATACTGATTTAACTGTTCTGTACATTACACAGTGCTCATCATGACAAGTGTACTCTTGTCGTGTGTACATGACAAGTGTACTTGACCTATCCCCCTACCCACCTCCTCTCTGGCAACTATCAGTTCTCTGTTTTTAAGAGTCTGTACTTTTTTGTCTCTTTTTTCCTTTCTTTTGTTTCGTTTTTTAAATTCCACATATGATTGAAATCATATGATATTTATCTTTCTTAATTATTTCACTTAGCATTATGCCCTTTAGATCCATCCAAGTTGTTGCAAATGGCAAGATTTAATTCTTTATGGTTGAGTAATATTCCATTGTGTGTATGTATATATATAGACACATGACATATATATCCATATACACAGATGTATATATATACACATATACATATGTGCATGTGTATATATGTGTGCATATATATATATATACACATATATATGTATATATACACATTACCACTTCTTTATCCATCTATAGATTGACAGTTGGGTTGCTTTCATATCTTTCATATCTTGGCTATTGTAAATGTTGCAATAAATATGGAATTCTGATTGGTATTCTAGATTTTCTGTATTGTACATTTACTTTTTATTTCATGAATTCTTGTTTACATTTTTGTTATGGAGACTTTGTTTCTCAAAGTATAATCATATTTAGTTGGTGATTCTTTGTAAAATTATTTATATTAGATAAGAAGCCTCTGGTGTTAATTTCTTCTTAAGTAATTGAAACATACTTGCCCAAAAGGGACAAGTGAACACAAGTCATGCAGAAGGAAAGAGAGACTTGTTTACAGAAGCATCTTCATACACCTACTACATAAGAATAGTAATTTTGCCAAAATGTACTTCAATATACCAAGCTAGTTTATATTATTACTCAAAATATAGATTAAATTGAAAGGGCCTTACATATTTGAAGGATTAATTAGTGAAGAAGGGAAAGTATATATTTAAGAAAATTTAGTGCTTAATTTCAGTGACACTGATCTTGTCTCAGTGTTTAAAAATGCTAATTGCTGTGTTTACCTTTGTTTTCCTAGTGATATGCAGCTTTCGAGGATCTGTCCCTCAAGGATTGGTCTTAGAAATAGGAGAAACAGTCCAGATTCTTGAAAAATGTGAAGGTAAGTATGGACCTATACAGTATACAAATAGTGGTAATTTTGGGTAGTACTACATACATTCATTTTGTAGTAATAGATTATAAGCAATCATTTTGAAAGCATAATTAACCACATTATGATATATTGTTATAAAATCCTTCGTGATTTATATTTATCATAAATGTATGGGTTATTTTGGCTCTAATCTAATAGCAACAATTAAAGAACTCATTGTTGGCATTCAGAATGTAATTTTTACACACTGTGTTAAATGATTAATTTTGATTTTACAATCAAATAGATAATCTTCCACCTATGCTTAGCTGCATTTGAATAGAATTGAATTGTAATTAGTTCATTTGTATGTTTCTGTTTGATTGGCTGGATGTGATCAGCTGTAATTAAAACAAGGTAGTAAATATGCTCAAATGAAGTTTGGCTTGCCTACTAGCCTCCTCTGTGATATATATGGGTTTTCTGCTGTAACATTTATACATTATTGAAAAATGTAACATTTTTCAAAATCTTGGACTTGGGGCTCCTGGGTAGTGCTGTTGGTTAAGCATACTACTTTTGATTTCAGCTCAGGTTGTGATCTCAGGGTTGTGAGATGGAGCCCCATGTCAGGCTCCAGGCTCCAGGCTCGGTGCAGAATCTGCTTAAGATTCTCTCTCCCTCTCCCTTTGCCCCCCGCCCCCCCCAGTTTCTAAAACAAACAAATAAATAAATAAATATTTTAAAATTTAAAAATTTTAAAAAATCATGCATTCAGATCAACAAGATATATGGGGAAAAATAAAGTTAGGGAGAAATCACATAAAATCACAATATTGACAAAAGTAAATTGGTACCATGGCTAAGAACCTGGGAGCCTAGGCTGATAGTTCAGCAAGACTAAAAGCCATCTCAAATTACATAACAGAATGAAAATGTTGCTATGTGGGCATGGAGACAATGCCATGTAAATGGAGCTCTGATCCAGTTTCCTACTCTTAAGATGGATATGGAAGTAAGTGTAATCTACCATGACCCAGGAATTATGTAAGTTTGGGTTCTGGAAAGGGAGCTTTAGTGCAGTACTCATTCAAAATTTTCTTGAAACAGAAATATAAATCAGTATGCCTTCATGATAAAAATTTTTAGCAAAATAATA
Organism: Procyon lotor; assembly: GCA_028646535.1. Classification (NCBI taxonomy): domain Eukaryota; kingdom Metazoa; phylum Chordata; class Mammalia; order Carnivora; family Procyonidae; genus Procyon; species Procyon lotor. The sequence goes on along the minus strand of JAQQSY010006413.1, from coordinate 1,899 downwards.
GAAGAGAGTTTTCTTAATCTGGTAAAGAATGTCTCCTAAAAAGCCTACAGCAAATATCATTATCCAATTGTAAAATATTGAAAGATTTCCCACTGAGATCTAAAAATGAAACAAGGAGACCTGCCATCATCGTGTGTATTGAACATTATACTGGCAATACTAGCTAGTGTGGTAAGAAAAATAAAATACATAAAGAATGGAAAGATAAGATTGAAACTATCATTTGTACACGATAATTGTGTGTGTAGAACATCCAGTAGATTCTGTAAAAAAAAAAACTGGGAATAAATATGGAAACTTAAAAATATGATGGCTACAATATCAATATTTTAAGTATATGTTATTTTGTGTGTATTTGCAACTAAGAACTAGAAAATGAATTAAAGAAACAATGCTATTTATATAGTATCACAAACAATAAATGCCTAAAATTAAGTCTAATAAAAAATGTAAGACCATCTACATTAAAAACTACAAAAACATTGTTGATAGAAATTAAGGAAAATCTCAATAACTGGAAAGATATGCCATGTTTATAGATTGAAAGACTCACTGTCTTAAGATGTCAATTCTTCTCAAATTGATCTTGGTTTAATGCAATCCCAATAAAAATCCATCAGGTTTTTTCTTTTTTTTTTTTTTTTGTATGGATTTTGAACAGCTGATTCCAACGTTTATATGAAAATGCAAAAGGTTACAAATAGCCAAGACAATCATGAAGAGGCAATAAAGTGGAAGATTTATGCTACCAGATATGAAGATTTATTATAAATGAAGACATTGTGGTTTTCAGGCAAAGACAGAGTAATGAAACAGAATAGAGGGTTCAGAAACAGACCATCATGTATATTGTCCTGTGATATATGAAAAAGGTGAAATTTGCAATGCATTGGGGAAATGATTTCCTTTGCAAGAGGTGACACTGGGCCATCTGGAATAAAAAATGATAGTCTATTCAATAAATGCTATTGTGTCAATATTGAAAGCAATGAATATTGATCTCTACCTCATAGCATTTGAGGCAAACACAATTCCTGATGGATGCTACCTAAATGTGAAATGTAAAACCATAATGTACCTTGAAGGAAGTATAGGAAAATATTCTTCTTGACCTTGGGGTAGACAAAAGCACTAACCATAAAGGAAAAGATTGGTAAGTTGTACTTTATTAAAATGAAGATCTGTTGTTCAGAAGACATCATTAAGGAGAGAAAAAAGGCAAGTCACAGAGTGAGAGAGATGTTTGACAAAGGATTTGTATTTGGAGTATGTAAAGAACTAATACAAATCAAAACCAAGGGGTGCCTGGGTGGCTCAGTCATTAAGCGTCTGCCTTCGGCTCAGGTCATGATCCCAGAGTCCTGGGATCGAGCCCCACATCAGGCTTTTTGCTCGGCAGGAAGCCTGCTTTTCCCACTACCATTCCCTCTGTTTGTGTTCCCTCTCTCGCTGTGTTTCTCTCTGTCAAATAAATAAAATCTTAAAAAAAAAAAAAAAATCAGGGCACCTGGGTGGCTCAGTTGGTTAAGCAGCTGCCTTCGGCCCAGGTCATGATCCTGGAGTCCCAGGATCGAGTCCCACATCGGGCTCCCAGCTCCACGGGGAGTCTGCTTCTCTCTCTGACCTTCGCTCCTCTCATCCTCTCACTTTCTCTCTCTCAAATAAATAAATAAAATCTTAAAAAAAAAAAAATCAAAACCAAGATATTCTAGTATAAAAATGAGCAGAAGGCTTGATTAGGCTTCTCACAAAACATATATTCCAGTGGCTCATAAACATTTGAAAAGGTGTTTAATTTCATTCAGTAGGGAAATACAAATTAAAACCACAGTGAGATACCACAACACAGCCACTGGAATGACTAAAATTCAAAACACTGGCAATACCAAGTGCTAGTAA
>JAQQSY010006412.1:0-11069 GCA_028646535.1 Procyon lotor | reverse complement strand
CAATTTTTGCTCTGATCCTCTGAAAAGGAGCAGAAAGCACCCAGGGAACAAAAGCCACACAGAAGTGTCTGTTCATGTCTTCTGCCCATTTTTTGACGTGATGATCTATTTCTTGAGTGTTGAGTTTGAGGAGTTCTTTATCGATCTTGTTGGGTATTAAGAAGGGCACATATTGCATGGAGCACTGGGTTTAGTGTATAAACAATGAATCTTGGAACACTGAAAAAATTAAATTAAATTTTAAAAAAAGAGGGCACCTGGGTGGCTCAGTGGGTTAAGCTTCTGCCTTCAGCTCAGGTCATGTTCTCAGGGTCCTGGGATCAAGCCCTACATCGGGCTCTCTGCTCAGCAGGGAGCCTGCTTCTCCTTCTCCCTCTGCCTGCCTCTCTGCCTACTTGTGATATCTCTCTCTCTCTCTCTCTCTCTCTCTCTCTCTCTCTCTCTCTCTCCCCCTCTCCCTCTTTCTCTGTCAAATAAATAAATAAATAATCTTTTTTAAAAATTTTAAATAAAATTAAAAATAAGTAAATAAATGTGAGGAATAAAACAGAAAAAAAAAAAGCTGCACAGAAGACTGATTTCCACTGAGCACATCCCCCTGACAGGAGCTGGGGCAACTCTGCACAGGCAAGGCTACCTAAGAAACAGTGTGGCAGGACCCTCCCCCAAAAACCAAGCTGGAAGAACAGGTGGGTGACAATCCCATAAGACTGTAAAATCCCAATGCTAGGGAAAATTATATATTGAGCTCCAGGTGTGGCATTGCAACTTGTTTATTTTTTTCCCCAAATACGTTTATTTTATTTTTTCAGTGTTACAAGATTAACTGTTCATGCACCACACCCAGTGCTCCATGCAATACGTGCCCTCCTCAATACCCACCACCAGGCTTGCCCAACCCCCCACCCCCACCCCTCCAAGACCTTCAGTTTGTTGCTCAGAGTCCACAGTCTCCCATGGTTCATTGCCCCCTCTGATTTCCCCCCATTCACTTTTCCTTTCCTTCTCACAATGCCCTCCGTGGTTCTTATGAACTAACTTATGTATGGAGCATAAGGAAAAACATGGAGGACAACTTGTTTATTTTTCAGATAAAATTCTCCTTTCTTTTTTCCTTTTTCTTTTTCCTTTTTCTTACACTTTTTCTCTTTTTGTTTTTTTTCTTCTTACCTTCACATTTCAACTAAATGTTTAGAATATCAACTTATACTTCATAGTAGCTTTTTAACTTGTACTTTTCACACCTATATTTTTATTGATATATGGTTTATTGTAGTCCTTTTTCTTTACTCATTTTACATATATATATAAGTTTTACTTTCCTTATACTTTGGGGACACAGTGTCCTCTAACAGACCAAAAAACAACTAGGACCAATTGAAACACCTCACTTTGACCACATTGAGAGATTATAACCCCCCATGTCTCCCCGTTCTTTTAATTTTATAATTATTTAAATATTCTTCTTGTGTTTCCTTTTGGTTTTGTTTTTTTGGTGGTGGCTTCAGGCCACTCTGGATTTTTCTTAGGTGCATCTTGGTTGGGCCAAGGTTGTGCCATGGTTGATATTTTGGACTCTGTTCATTCACTCAACCATCCCTCAACAGAATGACATGGAGGAGAAACTCAACAAAGAAAAGAAACACAGGCAATGTCCTGCCACAGAACTAATGGATATGGATATAACCAAGTGTCAGAGATAGAATTCAGGATAGTAATCATAAAGTCAACAGGTAGGCTTGAAAAAAAACATTACCAACAATATAGAATCTCTAAGGGCAGAAATGAGACCTAATTAGGCTGAACTTAAAAATGCTCTGGTGGTGGGTATTGAGGAGGGCACTATTGCATGGAGCACCGGGTGTGATGTATGAACAATTAATCTTGTAACAGTAAAAAAATAAACATATTTGGGAGAAAAAAATCTAACCACTTATTTTCAAAATAAAAAAAATGGTATGAATGAGATGCAGTCTAAAGTGGATATTCTAACAGCCAAGGTAAACGAGGCAGAAGAGCAAATCAGTGATCTAGAAGATAAGCTGATAGAAAGGAAGGAAATTGAGGAGAGAGGGACAGGCAGGTAGTAGCCCATGAAAATAGACTGGAGAGATCAACAATGTTATGAATATTCCAAAGTCAGAATTCCAAAGTCAGATCGGAGAGAGAGAGAGGACTAGAAAGCATATCTGAGTAAAACACAGCTGGGAACTTCCCTAATCTGGGGAAGGAAACAAGCATTCATGTCTAAAAGGCAGAGAGGACCCCTCCAAAAAAAAAAAAAATCAACATCCTGACATATAATAGTGAAGCTTGCAAATATTACAGCCAAAGAATCTAACCAGAGAATAGCTAAGGGGATGAGGTTCCTTACATATAGAGGAAGGAACATCAAAATAACATCAGAGCCATCCACAGAGACCTGGCAAGCCAGAAAGGGCTGGCAAGACATCTTCAGGGTACTAAATGAGAAGAACGTGCAGCCAAGAATATTTTATCCAGCAAGGCTTTCGTTCAGAATGGACGGAGAGACAAAGGGCTGGCAGAAACTGAAAAGAATATGTGATCAACAAGCCATCCCTGCAAGAAATATTAAGGGGGATTCTATAAAAGGAGAAAGACCCCAAGAGTGATATAGAACAGAAATTTACAGAGACAATCTATAGAAACAGGGACTGTACAGACAATATGATGGCACTAAATACATATCTTTCAGTACTTAACTCTGAATGCAAACAGCCTAAATGCTCTCATGAAATAGCACAGGGTTGAAGATGAGATACAAAGACAGGACCCATCCATCTTCTGTCTATAAGAGATTCATTTTGAACCTAAAGACACCTCCAGATTGAAAGTGAAGGGATGGAGAGTCATTTTTTCATGCCAAAAGGCCTCAAAAGAAAGGCAATCCTCATATCTTCAGGGCATTCTGATATAATTCTGATATAATTGGGGCTTGGCTAGCTAGTTGTGGCTGGTCCAGAGTGGCCTTGGCTTGGACAAGTGGGCTTTGCTCCACACATCCTCACTTCCTCTGGCAGCCCACCTGGCTTTATTCACTTTCTGGAGGCAGAGATCCAAGACAGAGCAGCAGAAACGCACCAAGGCTCTAGGGTCCACTGTCACTCCCATCATATTCTGCTAGTCACAGCAAATAAAAAATCCTAATCCAGCCCAGATCAAAGGTGGAAGAATGGTCTCTGCCACCTGAGTGCCACCTAAGGTGCTGTCCACATTACCAAAGAAGAAGATGGGGATTTGGGACCATCTCTGAAAACCGTATACCAATGGTGTAAATTTCAGTTTGAAAGAAACACTGCATCAAAAACTTATGATGAATTTCATGGTGACGAACATAACACAATAAAAAAAAATTGAAAGGTTCCATTTCCACTTCCACCTTCAGCAGTGAAATGATCTCTGAGAAGACAGTGAAACTGAATTATGTGTTTACTGAGCAGTTATGGAAATTTACTTTAGAAGGTCAAGCTTTCTTTCAAAAGTAAATATTTCCTCCTATCTCTTTCCTGTAGATGATCACTCCTAGTCTAAGAAAAGATCAAAGAAATAAAAGATTTTCCTTCCAGATGCTTCAGAGAGACCAGGGACCTTATATCTAACTCACTGATTGATAGAGCTAAGAACTGTTTTATCACTGAAGTCATCTTAGTGGCATCCTTATGTAGGTACTGTTTTCCTAATGTTTGAGCTTCCCATTAACATATTCATAATGGTTTTCATTCTGGTACTTTTTTATGAGGAGGGTTCTGTTGGAAGGAGGTCACATTTGAGGAAGACAAATGATCTCAAATGAGACAAAATGATGACAAATGAGAAGGAGGAAGACAGAGAAATAGGAATTTTTTTCTTCATTTTTCCAGTTTTATTTTTCTAATTTAAATTCAATTAGCCAACATATAGTACATCATTAGTTGCAGATGTAGAGTTCATTAATTCATCAATTGCATATAATACCTAGTGCTCATCACATCATGTGCCCTCCTTAATGCTCATCACCCAATTATCTCATCTCCCCACCCCTCCTTTTTCCACTTTTATTGAAATATAATTGACATATAAAATTCTGGAACTTTAAGCATACAACTTGGTTATCTCATATATATGTATGTTGTGAAATGATCACCAGGATACATTAGTGAACACATCTATCACTTCACAAAGTTATCATTTCTTTTTGTTGTAAGAACATTTACAATGTACTCTGTCAGCAACAGTCAAGTCTACAACACAATACAGCTAACTATAATGACCATGCTGTACATTACCTTCCCAGGATTCATTCATCTTATAACTAAAGGTTTGTAGGCTTTCACCAACATCTCATTACCTCAAACCCCAGCCACAGGCAAACATCAACCTACTCTCTGTTTCTATGAGTTCAGATTTTTGCATTTCACATATAAGTGAGATCATACAGTATTGGTCTTTCTCTGTCTGATTATTTCACTTAGCATAATGCCCTCAGGGGTCATCCATGTTATAGCAAAGAAAAGATGTCTTCCTTTTCTATTGCTGAATTCCAATGTATAAATATGCCACCATCATTAATTCATCTGTCGATGGATACTTGGCTGTTTCCATGTCTTGACTCTTGTACATAATGCTGCAGTGAATTTAAGGGTACAGATATCTGAGATATTCACAAATACATGGGAATTAAACCACATACTCATGAACAGCTGGTGAGTGAAAGAAGAAAACAAAAAGGAAATTTTTAAATCTTTAATCAAATGAAAATGGAAACATGGCCTATCAAAAGTTATGGGATATTGTAAAAGCAACTCTAAGAGGGAATTTTATAGCTATAAATGTCTACATTAAGAAAATAAAAGAGCTTAAGTGAATAACCTCACTGTTCAAATGATTCAAAGACCTAGAAAAAGAAGAAAAAATTAAGTCCCAAGCAGGAGAGGAAAAGAAGAAACAAATATCAGAGCATACAGAAATGACATACAGACCAGAAAACCAATATAAAGTTTAACAAAGCTAGAAGATTATTTTTGAAAATCTAAGAAAAACTGACAAACCATATGTTAGAGCAAAAAAAAAAAAAAAAAGGAGGATAAGATGCAAATAAATAAAATCAGCATCAAAACATCATGAGATAAGTAAAGAATTTAATCAAAGAGTGAAAACACGTATTGTTCATTCACTCACACTATAACATTTGTAACGACTTTTTTTTTAAGATTTTATTTATTTATTTGACACAGAGAGATCACAAGTAGGCAGAGAGGCAGGCAGAGAGAGAGGGAAGCAGATTCCCTGCTGAGCAGAGAGCCCGATGCAGGGCTCGATCTCAGGACCCCGAGATCATGACCTGAGCTGAAGGCAGAGGCTCTAACCCACTGAGCCACCCAGGTGCCCCCGTAACAACATTTTTACAGAGAGAGATATAAGTTTATGGCAATGGAAGGAGTAATATTTGTAGGTAGCACTGGAAATTTTCATATATAACAGCAAAATCATCCAAGTAATCTATAATTACATTCTTCACTTCAACCAATAAAACCCTTTAAACATGGACACCAAATATCCCACACTTCAATGAGTGGATGTACATCATCAAAAGCACAATTTCCACAAAGAAATATGATGTGATTGAAAATTGTGCTTTATCCTATTTCAAGTCTTGCCTGATACTAAGCCCATATTAAGTCACCTGGTTTATGAAAATTTGTCTTTCTGTAGATTACACTTGGATTTTGTGTTTCATAAGCAATTTTTGCTTTACTATTCTATACCAAGGATACTGTGGATGCTGAGCTGATGTGAGAACATGATCATAATGAGGATCATAAGACCCCATGACTAGCTACAAAACAAACTGGTAAGTTAAAGTCTATATTATCAAGAAAAGCATTTATGATAGTAATGTAGAAAGGAATGGCAGACACAGAATGAAAAACTGTTATCTCAGAATTTCCTCTACCATAAAGTTATAAGAATAGCCTCATTTGCAAAACATAGCTTATTCCATAAAACTAGTACAGCCCATCATTCTATGAGGCAAGTGGAAATCTCCAAATTGTTTCTGATTCTGGGTTGGAACTAATTTGGAAATTAAGAAAACAAAAAAGAAAAAAATGTTGGTTATCAAAAGGAGCAGAAAGTTTAATAAACCAGTTGAACTTAAGAAAACATGACACTCCAGGATACAAATACAGGGATTATGTTCTTATTTCATGATCCTATTAAATAATCACAATTTCCAGTGTTAGGCATCGGCCTTCAGTAACAGGTACTTTTTGAAAAAATGGCCCTTTTATGGCTTCCCTCTGAAAAATACATGTAGAGCCCCCTTTATGTCTCTGTTCCTCAGACTGTAGATGAAGGGGTTCAGCATGGGGGTGACCACCGTGTACATCACCGAGGCCACTGCACTTGAGTGGGAGCTCTGGGTAGCAGCAGAGCTGAGGTACACTCCTAGACCCGTACAATAAAATAAGGAGACAACTGAGAGGTGAGATGCACAGGTGGAAAATGCTTTATACTTACCCTGAGCTGAGGATATTCCACAGATGGAGGAAACTATCTTAGAGTAAGAGTAAAGGACCCCAGCCAGGGGAACACCCACTAGCAGCACAGTTGCAAAATACATCACCATGTCATTAAGAAAGGTATCAGAACAGGCAAGTTGGATCATCTGATTGAGCTCACAGAAAAAGTGGGGGATTTCCACCTCCGTACAGAAGGACAGTCGCAACACCATTAAGGTTTGTAACAAAGAATGCAAAACACTCATGATCCAGGACACCAGAACCAACAGTACACAGAGCTGGGGGTTCATGGTAACCATGTAGTGTAGAGGGTGACAGATGGCCACAAAGCGGTCATACGCCATCACAGTCAGGAGGAAGTTGTCCAGACCTACAAAAAGTGTGAAAAAGTACAACTGCGTGATGCAGCTTTCATAAGTTATGACTTTTTTCTGTGTTTCTATATTCACCAGCATCTTGGGGACGGTGGTGGAGGAGAAACAGATGTCTACAAGGGACAGGTTGGCGAGGAAGAAGTACATGGGGGTGTGGAGGCGGGAGTCTGAGCTGACAGCCAGGATGATGAGCAGGTTCCCAAGAATGGTGACCAGGTACATGGAGAGGAACAGCCCAAAGAGGAAGGGTTGCAATTCTGGTTCCTCTGAAAATCCCAGAAGAAGAAATTCCGAAATTCGTGTATCATTCTCCAGTTTCATGTCATCGATGTGACTACAAAAATAAGAAAAAGCATGACCCAATCATGCATTACTAACCTGGCAAGTGCATTATTTTTTTATATTCTGCACTCAAAAAATTAATGTTTATATTTATATGGCACATAATAAAAACACTAAAAACTAGGAATAGGAGGCAACAATCTCAACATAAAGCCATTCGTGAAAACCCACAGCAAAACTGGTACTCACTGGGGATACAGGGAACATTTTTCCTGTATGATCAGGAACACACAAGGATGCCCACTATCCTGACTTCTACTCAACATAACACTGGAAGTTCTAGACAGAGAAACTAAAGAAAGAAAAAGGAATAAGGGGCATCCAAACTGGAAAGGAAGAAATAAATTTATATGTGTAAATGATGTGATCTTATATGTAGTAAATCCCAAAGATGCCAGAAACACTAATAAAGCTATTAAATTAATTCAACCACATAACTGGATACAAAGCCAACCCTCAAAAAATCAGTTGCACATCATATAGGAAAAGGAAAAATCTGAAAAATAAAATAATTCCATCTATGTGACATCCAAATGAATAAGACTATCACCTCACACCAGTCGGAATGGTTAATATAAAAAGACAAGAAATGACAAGTTTTGAGGAGAATGTGGAGAAGACACACTCCTGTACTGTTGGTAGGAATGCAAACTGGTGCGGCCACTGTGGAAAACATTATGAGATTCTTCAAAAACTTAAAAATAGGAATACCACATGATCATGTAATCTCCCTTCCCAAAGAAGAGAAAAACACTAATTTAAAAATATATGTGCACTCGATGTGTATTGCAACATTGTTTACAATAGCCAAGTACCCAAAGCAGCCCAAGTACCCATCGAGAGATGAATGGATAAAGATTTGTATGTATCGGGGCACCTTGGTGGCTCAGTCGTTGGGCATCTGCCTTCAGCTCAGATCATGATCCCAGGGTCCTGGGATCGAGCCCCGCATTGGGCTCTCTGCTCTGCAGGGAGCCTGCTTCCCCCTCTCTCTCTCTGTCTGCCTCTCTGCCTACTTGTGCTCTCTCTCGCTCTCTCTGTCAAGTAAATAAATAAAAATCTTTTAAAAAAAAAAAGATTTGTATGTATGTATGTACACATATATACAAATGTGTGTGTGTGTATACACACTGGAATATTACTCAACCACAAAACAATGAGATTTTGCCATTCGCAACAACATGGATAGATCTAGAGAGTATAATGTTAAGTGAAATAAGTCAGTCATAAAAAGACAAATAGCATATGATTTTTCTCATATTTGATACTTAAGAAATAAAACAAATGAATAGAGTCCACAGTCTCTCATGCGGGTAGGGGGTCGGGTGAGCCTGGTGGTAGGTATTAAGGAGGGCACATATTGCATGGAGCACTGGGTGTGGTGCATGAACAATTAATCTTGTAACACTAAAAAATAAACATATTTGGGAGAAAAAAAAAATTTTAAAAATTAAAAAATAAAAGTGTTACAACAAAGGGTAAAAATAAATAAATAAATAATAAATAAATAAATAAAACGAACAAAGAAAAAAGAGGCAAACCAAATACAGACTTTTAAACTAATGTTTAAAAGTTTAACATTGTTAAACTTTTAACAATGGACTATAGAGAACAAACTGCTGGTTACCAGAGGGAATTTGGGTGGGGGATGGATGAAATAGGTGATATACTCATCACGATGAACACTGAGTAATGTGTACACCTGCCGAATTACTATACTGTACACTTGAAAGTAATAAAACACTGCATGTCAATTATATGGAAATTTAAAAATGAAATTGAAAAAATACAAAAATCCCTCAAAGTCTTTTAAAATTACCAGAAAATCCCCCTAATAAAAAAATAAATAAAATCTACAGACAAAACCATCTTAATTAAGGCAAGAACCTGAGAAGGAAGAGGCTATACATTAACTAATAGAATTTTTTTTTATTTTATTTATTTATTTGTTTATATTTTCTTTTTTCTTTTTTTTTCTTTTTTTTTCTTTCCCAAATATGTTTATTTTTTCTTTTTTTTCTTTTTTTTTAATTTTTATTAACATATAATGTATTATTTGCCCCAGGGTACCAAATATGTTTATTTTTTCAGTGTAAATTTTAAACACCTCCATGGCCAAAATGTCTCCACAGAATTCAATAGAGAAACAACCATCTGTAGGGGCACCTGTGTGGCTCAATTGGTTAAGTGTGTGACTCTTGATTTCAGATCAGGTCTTGATCTTGGGGTTGTGAGATCCAGCCCCAGGCCAGGCTCTGTGCTGGGCGTGGAACCCTCTTAAGATTTTCTCTCTCTCCCTGCCCCTCTGCTCCTCCCTGTTAGCACTCTCACTCTCAAAAAAAAAAAAAGAGAGAGAGAGAGAGAGATAGAAACAATATGTGTAAAAATCATTTGAGATGCAGACACCTATAGAAAATGGGTATATAGTATATGGGTATATAATAATAATAGGCAAACCAAAATGGTGATCAAACATATGAGTTTTGCTCTAACACACTAACTGATTACGAAAGCAACATGAAATCTCTTCCACATCCATCAGCCTGCCAAAAAATTTAAAGAGCTATCACATCGATTGGGATTGGAACTTTTAAAATTTTTTTTTAAGATTTTATTTATTTATTTGACAGACAGGAGAGAGATCACAAGTAGGCAGAGAAGCAGGCAGAGAGAGAGAGGAGAGGAAGCAGGCTCCCTGCTCAGCAGGGAGCCTGATGCAGGGCTCCATCCCAGGACCCTGAGATCATGACCTGAGCCGAAGGCAGAGGCTTAACCCACTGAGCCACCCAGGCGCCCTGGGATTGGAACTTTTAAACAGGTAACAAAGTAGTCCTCTTCAATTTTTATTGCAGAAATGTAATGTGCTATAACATTTGGTGGAAATAATCTAGAAACAAGTATAAGTATTAAAAATATAGATATGAAAAAATATGTATAGATATGTATTATTTACCTCAGGGTTTCTCAATTTCAGCATTATTGACATTCTGGCCCAGATCATTCTCTGAGGTGGGGTCTGTCCTGGGCTTTGTAGGATGTTTGGAACACCCCTGGCTTCTAGTGACACCTCCTCAATCTCACAGCCTAAAATGTCTCTAGACATTGCTCAGTGTCCCCTGGACGACAAAACTGCCCCTGGTGGAGAACCAGCATTTTAACTAAATCTCAAAATATTTTTGTATAATTGATATAATAGCAATTTAATGGGAAAAAAATAGGAAAAATCCTCAAAAAAGTGTATGTGACACACCCTGAAATACTATGCAATCCCTGAAATAATGAATTATCATTATACTGGTTGTGGAGTCGCTATAAGGTATTATTGAGGGAGACAAGCTATTAAAAAAAAAAGACTGCACCGGAGTTAAAGACCATTCTTGATGAGCATAAGCTTCTTTGCATTCTATATACAAACTTCTGTATATGAATATTTGCATATGCATAATACAGAAACATAACTTTTAATTGGGTGGTGGATATTAAGGAGGTCATGTGTTGTGATAAGCACTGGGTGTTATACGCAACTAATGAATCTTTGAACACTACTTCAAAAACTAATGAGGTACTATATGTTGGCTACCGGAATGTGAAGAAAAGAAAAAAGGAAAGGAAAGGAAAGGAAAGGAAAGGAAAGGAAAGGAAAGGAAAGGAAAGGAAAGGAAAGGAAAGGAAAGGAAAGGAAAGGAAAGGAAAGGAAAGGAAAGGAAAGGAAAGGAAAAGAAAGGAAAAGAAAGAAAAAGGAAGAAAGGAAGGAAGGAAGGAAGGAAGGGAGGGAAGGAAGGAAGGAGGGAAGGAGGGAAGGGGAGAGAGAGAGACAGAGAGAGAGAGGAAG
>JAQQSY010006411.1:0-11069 GCA_028646535.1 Procyon lotor | reverse complement strand
GTTTTTGGTTTGTTTTTTGTTTTATAGTTTTTTGAGTACAGATCCTTTCCCTCTTTGGTTTATTTCTAGGTATTTTATGGTCTCTGGTGTAATTGTAAACAGGTTTAATTCCTTAATTTCTCTTTCTTCTCTCTCGGTGGTGGTGTACAGAAATGCAACTGATTGCTGTGCATTGATTTTATATCTTGACACTTTACTGAATTCCTGTATGAGTTCTAGCAGTTTTGGAGTAGAGTCTTTGGGGGTTTCCACATAAAGTGTCATATCATCTGCAAAGGGTGAGAGTTTGACTTCTTTGCCAGTTCAGATGCCTTTTATTTCTTTCTGTTGTCTGTTTGCTGAGGCTAGGACTTCTAGTACTGTGTTGACTAGCAGTGGTGATAGTGGGCATCCCTGTTGTGTTCTCGGTGTTAGGGGAAAAGCTCTGTTTTTCCCCATTGAGAATGGTATTTGCTGTGGGCTTTTTGTACTTTTGGCTCTTATGATATTGAGGTATGTACTCTCTATTCCTACATTGTGTGGAGTTTCAATCAAAAAAGGATGCTGTACTTTTCCAGATGCTTTTTCTGCATCTTTGAGAGGATCATATGGTTCTCGTTTTTTTTTTTTTTTTTTTCCTGTAATATATTTTTTTGATTGACTTGTGGATGTTGAACCATCCTTACAGCCCAGGAATAAATCCCACTTGGTCACGGTAAGTAATCCTTTTAATGTCCTGTTGGATCCTACTGGCTAATATCTTAGAATTTTTGCACCCATGTTCATCAGGGACATTGGTCTGTAATTCTTTTCAGTGGGATCTTTATCTGATTTGGGGATCAAGGTAATGCTGGCCTCATAGAAAGAGTTTGAAAGTTTTCCTTCCATTTCTATTTTTTAAAAGAGCTTTGGAAGAATAGGTATTAATTCTTCTTTAAATGTTTGGTAGAATTCCCCTGGGAAGCCATCTGTTGGGAGATTTTTGGTTACTCCTTCAATTTCCTTGCTGGTTGTGAGTGTGTTCAGGTTTCCTATTTCTTCCTGTTTCAGTTTTGATAGTTTATATGGTTCTAAGAATGCATCTATTTCTTCCAGGTTTCCTAATTTGTTGGTATATAGTTACTCATAATATGTTCTTATAATTGTATTTCTTTGGGTGTTGGTTGTGATCTCTCCTCTTTCATTCATGGTTTATTTGGGTCCTTTTTTCCTTTTGATAAGTCTGGCTAGGGGTTTGTCAGTCTTACCAATTCTTTCAAAGAACCAACTCCTATTTTTTTGATCTGTTCTATATTCTTTTGGTTTCTATTTCATTGATTTCTGTTCTCATCTTTATTATTTCTCTTTTCCTGCTGGAAGGCTTTATTTGCTATTCTTTCTTCAGCTCCTTTAGGAGTAAGGTTAGGTTGTGTACTTGAGACTTCTTTAGTTTCCTGAGAAAAGCTCATAGAGCTTTTATACCTCCCTCTTAGGGCCACCTTTGCTGCGTCCTAAAGGTTTTGAACAGTTGTGTTTTCATTCTCCTTTGTTTTCATGAGTCTTTTTAATTCTTCTTTAATTTTCTGGTTTACCCAGTCATTTATTTAATAGGATGGTCTTTAACCTCCAAGTATTTGAGTTCTTTCCCAATTTCCGGTTTCAAAGTATTGTGGTCTGAAAATATGCAGGAAATGATCCTAGTCTTTTGGTACTGGTTGAGACCTGATTTGGGACCCAGTGTGTGATCTGTTCTGGAGAATGTTCCATGTGCACTCGAAAAGAATGTGTGTTCTGTTGCTTTAGGATGGGATGTTCTGATGGGATTTAGTGTCCATCTGGTCCAGTGTGTCATTGAAAGCCCTTGTTTCCTGGTTGATTCTCTGCTTAGATGATTTATCCATTGCAGTGAGTGGGGTGTTAAAGTTCCCTACTATTGCATAATTACTGATACTTTCCTTTAATTTGGTTATAGTCAGTTTATATAATTAACTGCTCCCAAGTTAGGGGCATAAATATATGTAATTGTTAGATCTTGTTGTTGGATAGACCCTTAAAGTATGATTTAGTGTTCTTCTTAAAATCTTAAAATCTAATTTATCTGATTTAAGGATTGCCGCCCCAGCTTTCTTTTGATGTCCATTAGCATGGTAAATTGTTTTCCACCCCCTCACTTTAAATCTAGAGGTGTCTTTGGGCCTAAAATGAGTCTCTTGCAGACAGCATATTGATGGATTTGCTTTTTTTATCCAATCTGATACCCTTTGTCTTTTGATTGGGGCATTTATTTAGCCCATTTACATTATGAATATAGTGCCATTGTATTACCTGTAAAGTCACTGTTTTTGTATATTGTCTCTGTTCCTTTCTGGTCTGTGTTACTTTTAGGTTCTCCCTTTGCTTACAGGACCCCCTTTAAGAGTTCTTGCAGGACTGGTTTAGTGATGACAGATTCTTTAGTTCTGTTTGTCTTGGATGCTCTTTCTCTCTCCTTCTGTTCTGAATGTCAGCCTTGCTGGATACAGTATTCTGGGCTGCATATTTTCTCATTTAGCATCCTGAATGTATCACGCCAGTCCTTTCTGGCCTGCCACTTCTCTGTGGACAGGTCTGCTGCCCATCTAACGTGTCTCCCCTTGTAGGTTATCGGCTTCTTTCTTATCCTGAGCTGCTTTCAGGATTTACTCTCTGTCTCTGAGATTTGCAAGCTTTGCCATTATATGCCAAGGTGTTAACTCTTTTTATTGGTTTTGAGAGTCTACACGTTTCTTA
Organism: Procyon lotor; assembly: GCA_028646535.1. Lineage (NCBI taxonomy): Eukaryota > Metazoa > Chordata > Mammalia > Carnivora > Procyonidae > Procyon > Procyon lotor. The sequence continues at coordinate 8,342 of JAQQSY010006411.1, read as the reverse complement.
AAATGAATTTATTATGCCAGTTAAGTCCTCAGAGAAGTCAGGGATGTTTTTTATCTCTTCTAAAGTAATTGTGTTTCAGATTAAAATGCTAATAAGCATCTTCTAGTATCTTGGAGGTGAAAGTTAATGTTCTTTACTATCTTCTTTAAAAATCTTAATGCTTGTATTTTCTCACTAAAATAATGGTATTAATTTTCCTTTGGCCTCTGAAATTTTGTAAGCCTTACTGGGTGTATTTCTTGGAAGTGCCGTCCATGCAGGTGGTGTGGGTGGCAGGGGCAGGAGACGTCCAGTGTGGCGGCTGCTTGCTTGTCCCCTCTTCCCTTACAGTTTTACCCTCGGCATCGTCCAGCCTGTGGCCTTTCCTCACACTGAGAGGAGAGTAGGGGTACCTGGGGGCTCAGTCAGTTGAGTGCCTTCAGCCCAGGTCGTGATCCCAGGGTCCTGGGATTGAGCACCCCCCCCCCCCCGCTCAGCGGGGAGTCTGCTCCTCCCTACCACTTGTGTGTGCTCACTTTCTTTCAAGTAAATAAAAATCTTTAAATACTTTTTTTCTTAAAGAGAAAAAAAAAAAAAGAAAGCGTGTAGGTCATAGCGCCAGTTCATCTTCCACCCTCAAGCTGAATGTTCAGGATACGGGAAAGCACCCTGTGTTCTTGGTGGGGCCTGCATCTCTGCTGCTTTGAGTCTTTTGTATCTTTGGGTTTGGTTCCCAGAAGCATGTACAGAAATTGCTCTCGTGGAGGAGATAGTAGCCTTAGTGAGTATCTGAACGGGGCTTCTGTTCATGCTCAGTGTGCGGCCCTGGGTCGAGGCTGCATGCTGGGCGGAGGCTTACCTGCCCGGCTCCCATTGCAGTAACAGGTAACTTGGTGCAGGGAAGGGGTTTCGAGTGGCGGCTTGGATGGAGGCATAACCAGCTGTCCCAGGAAGTGCGTTTGACCTCAGGAATTGTGCTGTACTTGGGAGTGGCTGAGATTAGTGACCAAGCGTGGGGCGTCCTGGGGGCAGAACTAGGTTCATCTCAGCGTCACCTTCACCTGTGAGACGGGGAAGCAACTAACCAAAGTTGTCGAAAAGAATACAAAGAATAACTCATCACTTGGCGTAGTACCCAGTAAGCACTCAATAAGGTAATTTGTCTAGAAAAAAACTTAAAGTTGTGTAGAAAGGAAAATAATATCTGAGAATTCTCTCTTACTTGGAAGAAATGCAGTTTGGATGTAAGTATTTGTAATTTTTCTCAGAACCGCAGTGTTTTTTAATGGAAATGTTGGTGTTAACTTTTTATTAAAATGCATAATGGATTTTAAGATATTTGATACAAGAACAAATTGAAACGTTAGTTGATACTTATGACCTGTCTTTCTGTCCTGACATTTGCTGTTTCTTGTGATGTCAGAGGACTCAAATCCCCTCTGGGTTCCTGAGACTGGCTTTGTTAACTCCAGAGCTGCAGGAGCTGGGCCGCGCGGCCCGGTGGGGTGGGTGGTGATGCTTCTGCCAGCACCCTCGGCTTCCGGCTTCCGTGTGCGCAGCCCCGCCCCTTCAGGGTTTGCTTACTTGGCTGTCACTAAGGAGCAAAATGAGACTGCTTGTTAAACAGAAGTTCCCTCTTCAGGGTCTTTTGGACCATTTGTCCAGACAGCATACTGTGACCAGACCCCACTGTCCGTAAAGCTCTCTCTGTCCCACAGTTCGGAATCAGGTGTATTTCTGCTCTCCCAGAACTGACGTTCTGGTGGGGGAGGGGCCCAAGAAAAACGGAGGCATCGGTAATGGTCTTATCAAACGTCTGAGGCATGCGGCTGGGTGTTCCAGCGGTGGATCTGAAATGGACTTTTCAGAGGTAGTAGAAAAGGTGTGGGCCGCATTCCAGCCCACTCGTGCTGCCACGTGAAGGCCTGCCCTCCAGGGAGCCAGAAGGCGTGTTAGGGCCAGTAGACGGCTTCGGGCGCAGTGCTGATGCTCGGGGGAAGGGAAGCCAGCCGAAGAGGGGCGGCGGGGATGCAAGGGACCCTTCCTCTGCCGGTGTGTGGGGAGCCAAGGGGTGACTGGGCCCCGGGAGGGAGCCAGAGGGAGCCCCGATACCTCGTGGAACAGTAGTGCTGGTTAGACTTAGACACTGCCCACATGAGCTTCCCTGCCAGCAGCTTTAGACTCCAGATCTTCTTTCTCACCTAGCAGAAAATGCCCACTGCAGAGGGTTCCGAATTGCGTGCTGTGAGGCATGCCGACCGTGCTGTTTGCCTGTGCGGGGCCAGCTGCGTGCACGACCCACGTCACATGCCGTCCTGTGCCCCCCACCAGCTGCCTCCTGGTCCTGGTCCAGGGCCTTTCACGACTGGGACAGATCTTGCGCCTTGAGAGGGAGCGGGGTTTCTTTGAACGGTGGATGGGAGTGGGAGTGAGTGGGTGGGTGCCTGGGAGCAGGCCAGAGGCAGTCATTACATTCATCGTCGTCATCGTCACCTTTTAGCCCAAGACTGACGGTGATTGTGGTGAAGAAGCGAGTGAACGCCAGATTTTTTGCTCAGTCTGGAGGAAGACTTCAGAACCCACTTCCCGGGACCGTTATTGACGTAGAAGTTACCAGACCAGAATGGTAAGTTCTGTGCAGGTACCTGAAGATTGTTTTATCTGCTTTATCAACTTCAGTACATTTACTTTTTCTTCTATTGCTGATAAATACTAAAATCTTCAGTTAGTTTGATCCCATAATATTCCTAAAGTCTGTGATTTGTTCTTATCTGAGATGGTATCCAGTTGTCCTTTGGGGGAAGAGGGTTTTTGTGGCACTAATTATACATACAGACGGTGAGAATTGCTGCTGTAGATGGTTTTTGTATTTTATTAACTTGTAACCGTATCCTCAGATTCTTGTCCCCTAGTAAAAATTTTTAGATCTGCAGTGGTTTGTTTTTATCCAGAGGTCAAAAAGTTGCATTTGAAACAATTGCAGATAAGAAAATTGGTTTCCGAGTAAACAAACCATTTTATGTGACTTGAAGCTACACTTTGCCATAGGAAAGCCTGCCGGCTAGGACATCTGCGGGCACAAGGGGGCCACCGGGCGATGCTGTTGGCACCCAAGGGTTCAGCGCTCAGGGGCTAAAGCTTGCTGGCTCCTCGGAAACGCTTTTATGGGGCGAGGCCTAAGGTGCAGTAAATGGTACCGAGGGCGGCGGCTCGGTCAGTCTGGGAGAGAGAGCGCACTGGTCGGGCCGTTCCTCCTCTTCCCTGTGATGGGCTTTTAAAAAGGAGGCTTTGATTAGGGTAAAGTGTGGGCCTCGGAGCAAAGCTGCCAGTGGGGACTGTCCTTCCTGTACGCACGTTGGGTAAATGGGCCTTCACTACACTGACTTCATGTAGACAAACAATACAGATTCTTGGTTCTCTTTAATCGGGTGTGTGAGTGGCAGTGAGTGGAAATTTCCACGTTGAGATGCGTTATCTCGGCTGTCTGTCTCTCGGGCAGGTGTTCGTCATGGCAGGGCTTCCTGAGGGTCCTACTCGAGGGGAGTCAGCTGAGGGCGACAGAGTGGCTAAGACAGTGACGGTGTGAGCTCCTAACTGTCCGAGTGACCCCACCGGGCTCCCCACTGATGCACGTCCTGCTCTGCTGCCCGCAGCTCAGGGCCGCACTGACCTGGAGACAGACTGGGTCAAATCCGAGTGGAATTAGGAAGTATGAGAACATTTCGTTACTTTGTACCAGACGCTCTTTAGCACTTAGCGGCCGAGGCTCCGCATGCTCTGTAAAAGCCCGGTCGGAGGGCCGCTTGTGCGCCCGGGGCGGGACGAAGGCTGGGACCCCGGGCGAGTGGTTTCGCGGGCCTGCGACGCCGCCTCTCCTGACACACGGGGGCGCCTGTGGCTCGGTCGTGGTTCTGAGTTGTCTAGCTCCAGGGGGCCTAGCGAGGAGCACGAGGCACTCCCTCCTGGCCGCCTCGGGTCGGACGGCTGTGTGTCTGGACCGGGGTGTTCCTGCTGCTCGGAAGGGGGGCGCGGCTGTTCCTCTGCTCTGTCTGCACCCCCGGGGTCTGCTTCGCCCCCGGGCCCGCAATGCCCCCGCTTCCGTCCCTGCAGGTCCTCGGGTCCTCGGAGGATCTGCTTGGCCTCCTTAATGATTAAAACGAAGGATATTTTTGTTACGTGACCATGGGAACAGCAAGAGGGGGAAAGGTTCTGTGGCCAAAGCCTATTTTGGGAGCAACAGTGCCTGACACGAGAGCTGCTCTGGCTTCCCCCCCGCTGCTCACACCCCCAGGACGCCCGTGAGCACGTCCGTGGGCCCCGCCCGAGCACGTGCTGAATGCCCTGAGGCATCGGTGACCCTGCTTGGAATCCAACTGGTTTCTGAAACCTCGGTCCCACCTAAGTGTTCGGAATGATCCGTGGGCAGCCAGTGCTGTGGACTCAGAAGAAGCACGTTTCATCCCGAAGAGGTTGGCGTCCTTAGAGCACAGCGTCCTTTCACTGGAAGAAACGGGACTCAGGTTGACTGCAGCACGTGGGCCTCCCCTCCATGGGGCTTTTCTCTCGGGATTGCAGGTACGATTTCTTCATCGTGAGCCAGGCCGTGAGAAGCGGCAGCGTTTCGCCCACGCACTATAACGTCATCTACGACAGCAGCGGCCTGAAGCCCGACCACATACAGAGGCTCACGTACAAGCTGTGTCACGTCTACTACAACTGGCCGGTACGTGGGTCCCCCTGGGGCGCGGGGACCCCCCCGGGGCGCGGGCTCACGTCTGCGAGCCCCGCCTCTCAGGGCGGGAGCGGCCCTGTCTCCAGAGGCTCTTGGGTTACCCCTGAGCCGCGGGAGCCCCGCGGGGGCGGGGGAGGGTAACAGCCGTGTCTCCTCCCTCAAGGGCGTCATCCGCGTCCCCGCTCCCTGCCAGTACGCGCACAAGCTGGCCTTCCTGGTCGGCCAGAGCATCCACAGGGAGCCCAACCTGTCCCTGTCCAACCGCCTCTACTACCTCTGACCCGCGGGAGCCGACGCCGCAGCCGCTCCTGCCGCTTGGCCTTGGAGCTCCGGGGGGGGGGGGGGGGGGGGGGGGGGGGGGGGGGGGGGGGGGGGGGGGGGGGGGGGGGGGTTTAAGCTTTTATTATTATTTTTTTTTAGCTGTTATCTTTCTAGATGAAAATTGGGAAGGGAATTAGGAGATTTGGAGTCTCGTTTGTAGCCTTGCTGCTGTGACTGACTTATAGGTAAAAATTTATAAAATTTTGTATTTTATCTTGTTTGCTTCTCAAATATGGTGTGAGAATTTTTTTTTGTGAAAAAAAATGTGGATAAGGTACTTTGCATTATAAACAGACTTTCTTAAACTATTTGAAAAGTGAGAATTGAAAGTACTTTAAGGACTGAGCAAGTCCTACTTTGTAAACGTACATTAATTCTTCTTTTTGAGATATTTTTAATTTAAAGGAGAGAATGGCGCAAAGTGGGAAGCTCACTACAGCTGTGAGGTAGGGTTTTATTTGGGTATCTGATCGATTTTAAAGATGAAAAGCTGCCATTGAATAACCTGGACGAGGTATGGGAATGGTAGGGGACCAGGGAGAGGTAGGTTGGTGTTTTATTTCAGTTTGGGGCTAGATGGTAGGGGGTTAAAAAGTTTTAGATTTCTGTCCAAAGAAACATTTTAAGACTCTTTCACAAAAGAGGCCAGTAACCTATATTAAGATTACTATTTATTTTGTGGTGGAGACATCCTTCTACTTGTTATAAAATAAAATTGGATTCTCAACTTTATTCCCTAACAGTGTAGTTTGTTTTTACTGAAAACATAGGCATTTCTTTGCATTTAGTGTATTTTTTTAAATGCTGGTGCGTGTCCTCTGTCAAAAGGATACAATTCCACTTAAAAAGCTAAATTGGCATCACTTTTGAACTTGGGCGTGTGGAGCCGCCGGCTGCAGCGAGAAGGGCCGGGCAGGCCAGGCCCACGGAGCAGGGGGGTGGTGGGCCGCTGGGGTTGTACTTACTCCCAGGGTCGGAGCAGTGGCGTTTTCAGGACACTTGGCCAACAGCTGGCTGGCAGAACCCCTTTGACCCCTCTGGCGGCTGTGGGGCCTGTGTGCACTCGCGGTCCTCCGCAAACCCCTCCTCGTACTTGGTCTCCCCAGATACAGGCTTTCTGGACTTAGCCTCGCTAACGTGGATGAAAACCATCTTATTTTCCTTTTAGTTCTTGAAGCAGATAACTGTTGTTAACATTGTCGTTGGCTTGTAGCCCAGGTTCCTTAACCTACTCGGGCTGTAGACACGAGAAGGAACAGGAAAGGTGCCAGAGACCAGACGCCGTGACAGAAGGTGCTGGGGGTCGTGCGCCCTGCACCGTGGAGGATGAGCTCTGGGGGTTTTAGGTACAGATTTGTACGGCCAGTCGGGAAGTTTTAAGTCCTTAAAGTGCCATTCTTAGCAGGTTTTAACTGTCTTTAAAACCAGGAAGAACTGGTAAACGTAATCTAGAAAAGTTGAAATAGTTAAGAGACCATCACTCAAGTCAAAGCCTTGGCTGTGAGGGACGAAACCTGCTCAGGTTAGTTCCGGCCGGAAGGGTCGTGGACCAGCTTGCTCCCATCGGAGGCCGCGGCCCGTTTGCTTTGTAGGGACGGTGGGCTCGGGGGCCGCACCAGATGTGGGGGCCGCACTGCTCGGGAAGACGCCAGCCCGACTGTCCCTCGGATGTGTCGCACAGGGGGCTCCTCTGGGACTTCGGGCAAATGCCAGCTGAGGTGGCGTCCAGAATCTGGTTGGCGCGAGGCTCTGGGGGGTGTCTCTGGGGTTTGCTGATGGGCACAGGGTCTAGGTGTAGGCGCCCACCTCACCCCCTTGGGAGGAACCCCCCAGCCCTCTGGACCTCCTGGAAGCAGAGAGGCTCACGTGCGAGGGCTGGGGTGCACGCGTGGGTGTGGGTGAAGGAACCGCTCCCTGCAGGAGCGCGCGGGGCAGTCAGGCCCCCGAGAGCGAGCACGCAGAGCCCCCCTGCGGGGTCCACCGCACTTCCGGCGCCAGTGGGGACTGGGGGCCGGCTGCTTCCTTCAGGGGAAATCCGCACAAAGTCCAGCGCGGAGGGCTCTCCCCTCCCAGGCCGCGCCTGAGCCCCGGGCCGCGGGAGTCCAGCGCTGACCCCAGAGTCGGGCCGGGGCTCTGCCGCTGTGCCTCAGGGCGGGGCTGGAGCGGGGGCCGTCCCCATGTCCCCTAGTCTGTCTGCAGCCGCAGGGCGACCTGAGGCTGGGGCACAAAGCTGCTGGTTATTCTTATGTATTTCAAGGTTTGACTCGAGTTCACGTAATTGGTGGTGGTGGTATTGAGACCTGAGAGGTCAAGGGCGGGGCGGAGCTCGGGTTGGGGACTCTTCCAACCCAGTTCCTGGGAGGTCCGGGCTGATGGCCTGAGAGGTTGTCAACTTACCAAGTGATTGTGTCCACGAAGGGCCCCCCCACCTGCCCCTGCACACAGCTGGGGCCCCCGGAAGGCAGCTGAGTGCCCTTGTCACCTTCCTCCTCCAGAATCGGCTAGGACCTCTGGGCGTTGCTTTTTCTGGCTCTCTCCTCCTCCCTCCCGGAACCTCTCCCCACGCCCAAGTCGCAGCCCCGTGCTGCGCACACCTGGCTTTCTCCCGGGACATGGCTGTCCGTGGGGGGCGCGGCTGTGTGGGCCACACTGGCAGCCCCCCCAGCCCCCAGCTCTCAGCACGCAGCACCTTGGTTTCCACACGTGGTGACACCACTAGCGCCAGGCAGCATGTTCCCACTGGGCTGTCCCCGCGCCCCGCTTCCCAGTTGCTGTAGCCATGGTCACGGCTGGAGTGCTGCGCCACAGGCTGCGTGTCCCCACAGGGGGCCGCCCCTCCTCACCCTGTCCCCAGCAGAGCATCAGCCTAGCGGCCGAAGGTCGGCACCGCTGTTGCTCCCTACAACCGTGTCCCCTCCTGGCAGCCCATGGCCCTGGTCCCTCTGTCCCATCTAAAAGACAAAAGGCCTTTGGGTCCCCTCTCGTCTCCCACTGCTGCTTTCTCATGTCCCTCTGGTGGAACCACAGACGAGGGACTGAGAAGACCCTTCAGTTCCAACAAAGCAAGCTGCCCTGAGTTCTGGGGGAGTCACTCGCGCTGGGGCGGGGTTCACCTGCCCAGCCGGGACCTCAGCCCCTGGTTGTGACGGTGGGGAGATGCCAGGCCAGAGGGGAGGCGGCGGGGGGCCGGAGACGGGTGAGTGTTGTCGGCGATCCTGCCCTCCAGCCCCAGCCTCGTTCTGGCCCATGGAGTCTGCATGCCCTTCCTCTGCAGGGAGCCGACCTACAGCCCGCAGTCCCAGCAGAGGCC
>JAQQSY010006410.1:0-11071 GCA_028646535.1 Procyon lotor | reverse complement strand
CTCTGTCAAATAAATAAATAAAAATCTTAAAAAAAAAAAAAGATTTTATTTATTTACTTGACAGAGAGAGAGCACAGGAAGAGGGAGCAGGAGAGGAAGAAGCAGGCTCCCAGCTGAGCAGAGAGCCTGATGCGGGGCTCGATCCCAGCACCCTGGGATCAGGTCCTGAGCCAGAGGCAGATGCTCAACCAACTGAGCCACAAAGGTGCCCCAAGGGGGAGAGAATCTTAAGCAGGCTCCATATGTGGCTTGATGTGGGGCTCCACACCGGGCTCGATCTCACAAGCCTGAGACCATGACCTGAGCCTAAATCAAGAGTCGGACTTAACTCACTGAGCCACCCAAGTGCCCCTGAGCACATAGAGTTTTAAAAAGCTCTAGGGATTAGGCATAACTAAGTTGGTACATTCTAAATCCCGCACTTAACATTATTTTACTTTATTCTGGCAAAAGTCCTACTTGTTAGTTTCTATCTTTCTTAACTCTCAGAAACTGAGACCGAAGGAGGTTGAGAAGCTTGCTCAGGTCACACAGCTCACGTGGGCAGGACCTCACTGTGAGCCCAGCTCTATGTGGCTCCAAAGGCCAGACTCTTACTGTGGACTGTTAACCCCTCAGTGTTCATAGCCACTCAAAGAAAGTTCGAAGGTCTCTGCCTTGCCTTGGGATTCTGCTTTTAAAAAATGGGTTTGGTGTTGTTTTTTTTTTTATCTCTTGTAAAATATATAAATAAAATTTTAGCCTTTTAACTATCTTTAAGTAGTATGTAATTCAGTGGCATTAAGTGCACTCACAAGGTTGTGTAGCCATCATAACTATCCATTTCAGAACTTTATTTTTATCATCCCAAACAGAAGATTCTTCTTTCTTAATAGGAATTTTCTGGCCACAAATAGTGAATCATGTGGTTGGGTGCAAGAGGCTTTTCTTTTTTTTTTCTTAAGTAGGCTCCACTACCTAATGTGGGGCTTGAACTCATGACCCTGAGATCAAGAGTTGCATGCTCCACTGACTGAGCCAGCCAGGCGCCCCAAGAGGCGTTTAAAAATTTTTTTATTTATAAAACCCAGTGAAGAAACAAAACGTGACAAAAATAAATCACATCTTAGTGACATCTTTAGAATTGTAAGGTTAGATATACTTTAGGATTATTAGATAATAAAAAAGCAGGGTAATTTAGAAGCATCCCTGGGGCACCTGGGTGGCTCAGTTGGTTAAGCAACTGCCTTCGGCTCAGGTCATGATCCCAGAGTCCTGGGATGGAGTCCCACATCGGGCTCCCAGCTCCATGGGGAGTCTGCTTCTCCCTCTGATCTTCTCCCCTCTCATGTTCTCTCTCACTTTCTCTCTCTCTCTCAAATAAATAAATAAAATATATATATATAAAAAAAAGAATATTAGCAGCATCACTGTTTGACTTGTGCTTCATACAGGTCTCAAACCTCTAATTTCACTCCACATCGGGCCACAATCTCTCCTCATCCCCTCAGGCTGCTTGATCCGACTGTGGCGAGACTTCTCCTAGGCAGAGCACAGCCTCACTGGCCCTGTCAGTTCCTCTCAAAACTCACCTCCCCTAAGAGCCTCAACTCATCACGAAAAATTTGAGTTATCACATGGGACATCCCCCAATGGAGTCCTGCCCAGTGATTCCCTGTGAGACCTTGACATGAAATGCATGGGTTCCCCACTCTCTGGCCCAGTGTTGGCCCAGATGGGGGCCCAAAAAAGAAGGTCACGATGCTATGTAATGAGGCTCAGGGCCAGAGAGTAAATATGTCCCTCTCTTTGTTTTAGCCAAAGGGGCCCCAGTAGTAAGTGCAGAGGAGAGGATGAGGCACTCGGGGCTGAATGGTGGAGAATCCCATTTACAGTTTGGGCCCTAAATAGACAATCTTCCCCATATCGAGAAGACTGTAGAAATCTCTGTCATGTACTGTGGGAAGGATCCTTAGAGTGGCTGAGGGAGCTCAGAGAGAGGCCAAGAGCCAACTAGGCAGGAAACGCAGACTAGCTTCACATAGTTAGTAGGCAGATAGTATTTACAAAATCATCTCCAGAGTAGTTCCTGAAAATCCCCATCCTCATCACATCAGCTCCATGACGTGAGCTGAGATCAAGAGTTGGATGCTTAACAGACTGAGCCATCTGGGTGCCCCACTGAAAACTCCATCTTAAAATCTACACTGTAAGCAGTTATAAACAGAGATGGAAAATTGGTGACATAAGGAAACAATCTTCCAAGAGTGGACAGTAGGACACTGTTCCTGACACTGGGCTCCTAAACCCTAGTAATTTCCTAAATGATAAGAACACTAGGAGCATCTTTTGTCCTAATCTTTGACCCTGGTTCCTGACACAAATTCCCTGGAATTTCCTGGGTGATAGGAGTGTCCTTTGTTCTAATGAAGCAACTCTTGTTGGGCTTCTGGGTGGCTTCTGGGTGGGGGCTGGTCACTAGAAGGACCAAGCCAAGATTAGAAGCTTGGAACTTTCAGCCCCACCCCCCAAAACTCTGGGAAGAGGAGTGGGCTGGAGATTGAGTTAATGATGGATCATGCCTATGTGATGCCTCCACAAAAACACCACAAATATGGGGGGTGGGAGAGTTTCCAGGTTGGTGAACGTGTTTATGGGCTTGGAGGGTGTTATACCCCAACTCCAAGGGAATAGATCCTACTTTATGTACCCCTTCATCTGGCTTGTATCCTTTGAAATATCCTTTATTGGCAGTAGTAAATAAGCTGTTTTCCTGTGTTCTGTGAGCCATTCTAGCAAATTATTGAACCCGAGGATGGGGTCATGAGGACCTCTGATTTGTGGCCAAGTCAGACAGAAGTTGGGGTAGCTTAAAGATCTACCACTTGCAACTCGCATCTGAAGTGGGGGGCAGTCCTATGGGACTGCACCTTGAAAGTATAAGGTCTGGGCTAACTCATTTACTATCAGAATTCAGTGAATTGTGGGACACCCAGCTGGTGTCCAAGAATTGGGCCATGTAGGAAAAACCCACACATCAGGAGACAGAACTATTGTGTATGAGAGGGGGAAAAAAAAGACGTGTTTTTCCTAGACAGACACACAGAAATAAGTCAATGGAACCTTGACTACAGAAGAAAAATAAAAGGCTAAGGATATTAGAACTGTAGTAGAATGAAGAAAACCTCCTAAAGTAGTTTCAGTGGAGACAAATTGGAGATTGGCACAAGAAAGTCACGCTGAATTATAGTGTGTTGCATGTTTGTATTAACTGTGCGATAAGCTGTAGATTGTGTGTATTCCTTGGTGTGCATTCATTCCTGATTAACTCCTTCTGTTGCTTTATCAAGTCTGATTTGAAGTTCCCACTAGGGGCGGAGCCTGGGTGGCTTAGTCAGTTAAGCATCTGCCTTCTGCTCAGGTCGTGATTTCACAGTCCTGGGATTGAGCCTCATGTCGTCAGGCTCCCCAGACTGGGGAACCTGCTCTGCCTCTCCCCTCTGCTTGTTCTCTGTCAAATCTTAAAAAATCTTTAAAGTCTTTAAAAATCGGGGCACCTGGGTGGCTCAGTAGGTTAAAGCCTCTGCCTTCGGCCCAGGTCATGATCTCAGGGTCCTGGGATCGAGCCCCGCGATGGGCTGTCTGCTTGGCAGGGAGCCTGCTTCCCCCTCTCTCTCTGCCTGCCTCTCTGCCTACTTGTGATCTCTCTCCTCTCTGTCTAAATAAATAAAATCTTAAAAAAAATCTTTAAAATCTTAAAAATATAAACCAAAGTTCCTTCTAGATATTCGATCTCAGTAACTCTCGGCATCAGATGCTCCCTCTAACTGTGAAAGCCACGAGGATAGTTTCACGAGTTGGAAACGCAGTTCCTCTTGTCTTCTGCCCAGTTAGCTGCATTTTTTTCTTTCCGGCTGGACAGCATGAGGTGCATGGTTGGAAGGATGGGTAGACTTAGGGTCATATCTGGGGGTGTTGGGGCAAGTTCATGAGCATGCTGGGCATCATGGAGGTCCAGAATCCTCCAAAAGAGGATCACAATATTCCAATATGAAACTCATAGGGAGCTGAGCTGTTGGTGAGACGGATGGAAATTAAAGCCTTGTTCTTGCAGTTTCCTGAGCAGGTGACCCAAGGACAAAAGCTTGGAGTGGATTAAGCTGTCAGAGCCACAGTTATAACATCACCCTTTGTAACTTCCTCAAGGAACGGGTGAGCCTGCACGCATCTGAAAACCAGAAAGCCCTATCTAACGTACCACATTGCTAAATGAGCACGTGGGTAGGTACGTATTTTGTGTAGGTTTAGCTGGGCCCCTGAGTTGCATTTGTTGCGTGGTTTCCAAGGGCAAGGACCCATTCTGTGCTACACGATACAAATGTGTGCTATGATTCTCTCACTGTTAGCCCACAAGGACAGACACTATAAGTAGACTTCCTAAAACAAACTTCTAGTCGACCATCCCCAGGAAACGTTCTTATTTGGGCAAACAGGGAGAGGCTTACAGAAGCTTTTATTTATCTATTTGACAGAGACAGACACAAAGGAGCATTCAGAAAGATCACTGTTGTCTTTATAAACTTCTGTAAGCATTAGATTCTCCCAAAGGAGTAGTCTCCTTACAGCATCAGGGAACTGGCTGCCCTCTGTCCAGTCTGGGCTCCATTTTTTGTGGAGTTATGCCATTGTCAGGGCATCCAAAAGTGAACAGTTTCTCACATTCTGATTCCTACGAATCAAACTCAAAAGAGGCTGGTGTATAAAATAGAATATCAACCAATATCAATTGATTAAAATAAAATATCAATTAACTGATAGAAATATCAGTAGGACAGATACTCATGTTTGCTGATTGGCACATTTCTACCCTGAAGACAAAACTATGAAGAAACTTAAAACACTAAGCCTCCCCGCAGAGCACAGAATCAGACCGAGGGAAGGCAGGGAAGTGCCTAGTGCCACTGAGCCCTCAGCCTAGGACATCCATTTCCAGCTCAGGGTGGCCCCATCATACCCGACAGTGGGGACCACTCCCTCCCTCCACCTCCCCCACCCTGTGAGGGGCTAAATGAGTACAGTAGGTCAGGACCAGAAGGTTTTTAAAAAGAAAATAGAAGGGGCACCTGGGTGGCTCAGTCGTTAAGCGTCTGCCTTCGGCTCAGGTCATGATCCCAGGGTCCTGGGTTCGAGCCCCACATCGGGCTCCCTGCTCGGGAGGAAGAAGCAGGAAGCCTGCTTCTCCCGCTACCATTCCCTCTGCCTGTGTTCCCTCTCTCGCTGTGTTTCTCTCTGTCAAATAAAAAAAATCTTTAAAAAAAGAAAAAGACAATAGAAGATTAAAATGCCAGAACGAATTGTATCTAGCAAAAGCAAGATGTGTTTAATGAAATTTTTGTCTTGATTAGATACATAAATAGGAAGGAAGCAAGGAAAGAAAGAAGGAAGGAAGGAAAGAAGGAAGGAAGGAAGGAAGGAAGGAAGGAAGGAAGGAAGGAAGGAAGGAAGGAAGGAAGGAAGGAAGGAAGGAAGGAAAGGAAAGGAAAAAAGAAAGAACTAGATCCTATGTGAAAAAATGTGTTTCTTAGAGTGATTACTTTCCCCAAGATGTATGAATGTCGCTTCTATTGAGACCCTGACATCTTTTATGTACTTAATAAATATTTGTTGGGTGCCTTCTCTGTACCAACAATTCCTCTCATAGAGATTACAGTGGGGGAAAAGATTCTGGGAGAGATTAGAAAAAGGAAGAAATGAAGAGACAGGTGAGATAAGACAGGCACTAAATAAATAAAGTACCCATTGGGGCTCCCCTTTTTCTAGTCTCAGTGTATCTGGTGACAGCCACTCTCGTTTCAGGTCCCGCTGGCAATGGGCTCATCCAGTTCCACCGTCCTGGCCTTATGCCTGGCCCGCTCGCTCACTGGAGCGCTTAGACAGATCCTTTGCAAAGCCACCGCCTGTCTGGTGAACCTCTTCTACCTCTTTCAGCTCCTCAGGGTGCATATTACCCACCTACATTCTTGAAATAGCCCTGTGATTTCTTTTTTTTATTCTCTAAAAAGTTATCTAATCAGGTGAAATATCACCTAAATGTACATTTCAAGGGCCCGAAGAAAGAAAACTAGCAGAACGTGACACAGCTGGAAGAAATCCTGGAGCCTGTCTTCTCAATGCCCTTCTTTTCTTTTCTTTTTAAAGATTTTATTTATCTATTTGACAGAGACAGACACAGCGAGAGAGGGAACACGAGTAGGGGAGAAGGAGAAGCAGGCTCCCCACTGAGCAGGGAGCCTGATGTGGGGCTCGATCCCAGGACCCTGGGATCATGACCTGAGCTGAAGGCAGAAGCTCAACGACTGAGCCACCCAGGCACCCCCCCCAAATTCCCTTATTTCCTGATGGAGAAACTGAGATCCAAAAAAGCCCTGACTTTGTTCATGGTCAAAGTCATTTGGTAACAGATCTAGCTGTAAAAACCTGGATCTTAGACTCCCTGTCCAGTGCTCTGTCACCCTGTCATACAGCCTGTTTGTTATCGACTGAATGCTTATGTCCCCCTCTAAATTCATATATCAATGCCCTAACACCTGATGTGGTAGTATTTGGAGATGGGGCCTTTGGAAGTTCACAGGGTAGAAGAAGTCATGAGAGTGGGACTCCCATGGTGGGATTATTGGCTTTATAAAATGAGAACGAGATCTCCCCTCCCCCCAACATACATGCGCTATAGAAAGGTCATGTGAGGACACAGCAAAGAGAGCCATCTACAAGCCAGGAAGAGTGTTTTCAGCAGAAGCTAAATAAGCCAGTACCTTATTCTTGGACTTCCATCCTCCAGAATTATGAGAAATAAATTTCCGTGAAGACCCCTGGTCTATGGTATTTTGTTAATGGCAGCCCAAGCAGACTCAGACACTGACCAAAACAACATCACACCAGAGAGGACACAGACACTGCTTCTTTCTCAGGCTGTTGGATGCAGCCTTGTCTGTTATTCTGTGGTTCTATAACACAGCAGGTGTGGCCCAAACCAATTAAAACATTTTCATGATGCAAGAGTGAAGGAGTTCTATTATTCACTGGGGTAAAAAAATTTTTTTAAAGATTTATTTATTTGTCAGAGAGAGCACAAGCAGGGGGAACAGCAGGCAGAGGGAGAAGTAGGCTCCCCGCTGAACAGAGAGCCTGATATGGGACTCGATTCCAGGACCCTGGGATCATGACCTGAGTCGAAGGCAGACACTTAACCGACTGAGCCACCCAGGCATCCCTGGGGTAAAAGTTTTAAAGCATTTTGTGCATAGTTTTAATAAAGTTTCCAATCTAGTGACCGATTTCATTCATTCATTCATTCATTCAATGAACAGGTACTGGGTCCTGCTATGAAGAGCACCAGGCTGTGCTCTAAGTGATATACCACTGATTATTAGAGAGTAAGTCCCTGCCCTCACAGAGTTTCATTAATACGGGGGCGGGAGAATGCGTGATAGACACAAAGACAGCCCCTCTGGAAGGAAGAGCTTGCTGCCCAGCTGTGAGGCATGATCAGCAGCGAACTCCAGTGGTCGGCTATTTCAGGGTCAGTCCAGCTTCAGCCTGCTGTCTTGCCTACGGTCACCCCCTTCCCAGGGCAGCCCATAACCAATGGCTGAGCAAGATAGCGGTATAAAGACCTGGTCATTTCAGCCCAATAGAGGACCTTTTTTTTTTTTTTAAGATTTTTAAAAATATATTTATTTTAAGGGTCAGGGAGGGACAGAGGAGGAGGGAGAGGACAAGCAGACTCCATGTTGATCCCATGACCCTGAGATCATGACCTGAGCCAAAATCAAGGTTTGGACATTCAGAGGGCAATACTTTCTCTAGAATTTCCTGCCAAATTGGCCAATAATTTTTTGTGCCTGCATCACAGTTTGACTTCACTGTTTGCCCTCCTGCTTCTCCTAGATCTTCCTTTCACAAGTGCTGATCTCTAGTAAACATCCTGCATCCTAAACTCTGTCTCCGTGTCTGCTTCTAGAGGACCCAACTTGCCCCAGAGACTATTCCATGTAAGTGTGACTATTTTATGTAATTGTCAGTGAAGGCTTTTTAAAATAAAGTCATATTTAAGCATGTCAGTAAAGACCTGGAGAATGTCAGGGAGCGAATCCTGCAGAGATCCGAGGGAAGAGCATCCTAGACAGAGGGAACAGCTAGCGCAAAGACCCTGAGGTGGGAGGGCATTTGGCAATTTGAGGAACAGCAAATGAGCCAGGGAGTTAGAGTAGATGAAGGGAAGCAGGAAATGAGATGCAAAAGATGTTAGGAGTAAGGGTGAGGGGTGATTGAGTCCCATCAAGTAGGGAAGTTTCACATACAGGGAGCTGGATTGGTTGCTGTGGAGAGAAGACTGGTTAGAAGTTGTAAGGTAAGAGATCTACAGAGGGAAAGAACATAGAGTGGATGGATAAGACAAAAAGAACAAATCAAAGCACATTGCCTCATATTTCGTTGAATCTGTCCCCCAGTCCTGAGCATTTAACAAAGGGTATTCCTATTGAAACAAAAAGAAAAAGAAAAGATCAATTATGGGAGTCGTCATTAAACCCCGTTTTTGAGTTCAGAGTGTAGCCAATCAAGACGATTTCTAGACACATTGTGCTAAAAGCACGTTTGGATGGTAGAGTGAGGCGATCTGACAGATTCCTCTCAAGTCACCCAGCTTCAGCTTGCAGGGTTTTGGGAAAAGGGCAGCTAAAAGACAACTTAGAAGCATGAAAAAGGATCTGGGCAGCTGGGAGTTGGGTTTTGGTGATGCCACATCAGGAAGGTGGGAAAGAAATTGGAAACATTAATTTGGAGGGCTGTAACCTGGTACTGAAAGAAACTAGAAGAACTGAGAATTTGGTAAGGACTGACAAAATGTGCAAGATGGTAGGATTCAGTCCAGTTTACGGGTAGACAATAAATCTTCAAGACAGTGAAGAGGACTAGAATCTTATAACTTGTAAGAGTGGGTTATAGTTTCCCATAAAACCTAAAATTCACCTCTAGAGTCATCCATACTTTTGATCAAAGAGAATCAAAGAGGGATTATTTTTGCAAAATAAGTCTAGTCTCCTCAAATTTGGCCTAATTATCTCTATAAGTGCAGCAACAATGGTAATTGACCCCACAAACCTTTTTTTTTTTTTTTTTTGGTTTTCTTTGCTGGAACTTTTCATAAAGAATCTCAGACTGGACTTTCCAAAGCATCTCAAGGGTAGGAAGTCAAGCCAAGAACTCAGTACCATACCCACAGTACCTATAGATTTGGGTAAAATCTTCTCTCTTTGAGGTCCCCAAAATACCTTGTTTCCTGAGCCTACCAGGAAGTGACCTTCCTTACCCACCTATAAGATTGGGGACCCCATAAGCCAGGCTGATTTTTTCCAAGAGTAATTTGTAAGCATTGGATCCATTTCTTAAAACTGTCTGGACATATCTGATTGTATGAATATCATTCTCAAATGACATTCCAGTAGAAGACTTGGTTATCTAATCAATGTTTCCAGTTATGTTCTCTTATAGGGAGAAACAATTTTATTGAACTTAAGCCTTTTTAGCTTTAGGTGGTCACTTTTGGTAACTTTTGGTTATCTTTTGTCCCTCAAGAGCTCCTGATCAGGGGTAGGGGCCGAAAGCCTGAGTGACTGTAGGGAGATGAGCAGCTGAAGTAGGAAAGGAAAGGTCTGGAAGTGGTGGGCAGAGGGATGGAGAAGGTAAGCATCTGAAGGGGAACATATCAAAAGGGCTGAAGGGAAGATGGAAATTGGTAAAAGGAGGAGGAAGGAGTGGAGATAATAAGAATGATCTTAGACCTACCAATTTGGAGAGACCTTAAGTTTCCCAAAGGGGCCACCGAAGTCCCAAATGATCTTTAGTAAAATCGCAGCAATAAGAATGAAAGAGGACAGTTAGCACCATAGTGGTGGAACATGTAGTCAGCAAGGATTGGAGAAGGCAGAAGGTTTCAGTCAACTGAGAAGTTTCCATGAAAGGCAAGTAGGAAAAACGGAGAGGTCTCCAAAAAAGTCTGAAAAAAACTTTCAGCCCAAGAAGTATTTTACAAAGAAGCCTGGGACTCTAACTCAACTTTAGAGAGTATACTCATTTCAATAAGCTTTTTTTATGGCTTAAACATGGACACAAGACACATCCCTAAAGAAGGCACAGAAGATGCAGCCCCCATATCCAAAGGTAGCCAAGGAGAAAGAAGACAAAGACTCTCCCTGTCCTTGCAGTAAGGATGGCATTTTGGATTTTGTGACCCCCAACCTCCTACAAAGATGAGACACCTCCAATCACAGACTCTCACTAATCCACGATAGGGAGATGAGAATTCTCAACACTCAAAGGCAATGGGGAAGGAGACAACAAAGGTCTTAATGAGCTGGGATCTTGTAGGACTTAGACAAACCTCCTGAGGGCTGGCAACCATTGGTAGGAAAGGATTGCCTGTGTTTCTCCTGTGTCAACCGCCAGCCTGATGGTTGGTTGTCTCTGAACGTGAATATGAACTCAAATATCTCTGCTGCCCAGCAGGTAGAAAACTGGAGAGTGCTCTCTGGATCCAAGCCAAGCTCTCAGGACATAAAATCAAATCGGAAGAACCTCACCCAGCTTTACTAGTGACCCACAGCGAAGCTTATCTAAGGGGCCACTGGTCTGGTGAGAATTATAAACTAAGTGGTCTGTGAGGCTTAAACAACAGGCTTATAGGAGCTATGCCTGTGTTCTCCCCTATGATTTATGACAAACAGTAACACAAAAGACAGAGACAAATGAACAGGACAAAATGAGTATCTAAAACAAGAGTCCTAACACCCAAAGACCTGCAGGCATACCTCAGAGATGCTGCAGGCCTGGTTCCAGAGTATCACACTAAAGCAAGTCAAATGAGTTTTTTTGTTTCCCAGGGCATACGAAAGTCATGTTAACACTGTTAAGTGTACAATAACATTATTTCTAAGAAAAACAACACCCATACTTTCATTAAAAATATTGTTAAAAAATGGGGCACCTGGGTGGCACAGTTGGTTAAGTGTCCGACTCTTGGTTTTAGCTCAGG
>JAQQSY010006409.1:0-11071 GCA_028646535.1 Procyon lotor | reverse complement strand
GATAAAGCACCAATACTTAAGGGTTATACACAGAGATGAGATTGTGGAGTTGTGTTTTCAGACACAGACAGAGGTATGGAGTGGCAGGGGAGGGCCAAAGGTCAACAAAAGGAAAGAGGGTCAAGGTGTCAAATACTGCCAAGATACTAAATAAGATAAGGCTTGGGAAATCACAGTGTTGGGTGCAAGAACTCCTGTGAGAAATTTCAGCATAGTGGTAAATTCCAGATGGCAGTCACGCGATTGAGCAGCAACCTCCACTCCTAAAACCAGTCCTCTTCATGTTTTCCCTAGTTCACTCAATGGAAGCAATGGTGGTGACAAAATGGAGAGTGAATGGAGATAATTTTTTTGTTCAAGAAGTTTGATTCTAAAGAGTGGAGAAAATACAGAAGTTTGGAGCAGTGATGGGTGGCAGAAGATTTTGTTTAAAGGCTGAAAGTTTTAATTATTTAACAACAATAAATGATAGATACTCTCAATTTTAATTTAAAAAAACAAACCTAGGTTTTGAAAGTAGTTTCAATATCTGAAACTTTTATGACTTATATGTAATAAATCATAATAATTCAAAGGAGCAATAAAATAATACAGCAATAATAAAGGCACTTATTCAAATGCTTACTATGTTCTAGACACAATATTCCATATTAATGACAGACTTTAATTCTTACACCAGCCTATTAAGAATGTGTGACTCTTGTTCCCGTTTTTAGAAATGGAAACGGGGGTGCCTGGGTGGCTCAGTCGTTAAGTGTCTGCCTTTCGGCTCAGGTCATGATCCCAGGGTCCTGGGATTGAGCCCTGCATCAGGCTCCCTGCTTGGCAGGAAGCCTGCTTCTCCCGCTACCATTCCCTCTGCTTGTGTTCTCTCTCTCACTGTGTTTCTCTCTGTCAAATAAATAAAATCTTTAAAGAAAAAAAAAAAGAAATGGAAACGTTATGGCAATGAGAAATTATAGTTAGTAGCTCAAAAATTGCACTGTCTTTCCAATAGCAAATTGGCATACCATATTTTCTTTAATTTTTTTTTGTAATAGGATCATAGGAATAAGGTCTTATGTGGGTAGAAAAAGTATCCTTGCATGCTCTCAAAAAAGGGAATGCCTACGTCAGTGCAAAAAAAAAAAAAAAGTCCCATGAACGAGCCAGGTATGTAGTAGAAGAGGCAAAGCTAGATAAATGATAAAAATATGTATTCATTTTTGCTTCGTCTAAAAATGTAGTGCAGGAATAAGTGAAGCCAGACAGCACTGTCAGTTGAAGCCTCTCTAATAGAGACTTTTATTTTTGCTTTTTGTTTTTATTTTTGGAAACCATTCAGGAGACACTTGAACAATAGTTCTTTGATAGTAGAGTGATTTTAGTCAAAAACTTTAACATTGAATGGAAAGTGCCTTTTAGTTGAAGAGAAAGTAAATGAAGAGAGTGGGGCAAGATGCATGGGCAAAGATCTAGGCAGATCATCTGGTTAAGCATTGGGGACTGAACCTGAAAAGATTTACGGACCCCGAGCAGTTTGCTGTAGGCTGGTAATAATTGCAATGCCGCTTCCTCCCCACTTTCCTTGTTCACTTTCTCTGCATCACCGCTCTTTTTGAGTTCATCTGTCTTATTGAAATATCCATCTTCCATCTTTCTTTCCTGCTTTACATTTTAGATCTTATAGGGGATTGAAAGTCGTTTTCTCAGCTGGACTCACTCACTAGCCAGAGGCCAACTTTGCTTCCAAGTTAGACTCCATGCAATTTCCCCCATTAGGCATTTGTTTCATTGTCTACATGAGAGCAATAAAACTTATCAGCTAGCTCAATCAAACACATCAGCTGGAAATGTCTTCTCGCTGTGAGTGAACAGATCAGTTTAAAAAATTAAAAAAAAAGTTTCCCTGGATTTTGTTGTTAGAACAGCACGGATGTATTGTTTGATTATTAGACGTGGTTTCTATGTCTACAGATTTGTGCATTTCTAAAATCTGGTGCTAGTAAAGATGCTAAAGTACTATCATTATTTGCTTTAAAATTAGTTAAGATGTGGGACTCAACTTTTAGGTGAGTTTTGAGAGCTATAGAAATAGGTACTTTTTTTACTGTAACGAATTTGAACAAATAACCCCTGTCCAGCAAGTTTCCATTCTCACTTAAAAAGAAGGGAAAATATATTTATGAGAACTTTTTCACTTACCTAGAATGCTCCCTGAGCTTTGAATGGGAGGATCATTGGTTTGCATGGTGGCAAGTGAGGGCTTAAGGGAAATAGTTGTAGAAGCAGGAAGCTGGGTTTCACCAGAAACAACCATTAGTGTACGTGTGTATGTGTGTGTAAAAGAGATTTTATTTTCACACAAAAAAGTATTCTTGTTATTTTAATGAGTGTTTTATCTTGCAGATTCTATGGTCTATGGAATATTAAAGAAATATATATATATTCTTTTTTTCCCCCATTTTATAGCCTGTTTGTTCCAGGCCCTGCACATGGTAGTCTCACTGATACTTAGTGTGGTTTATATGTGTTCATATGTTTATATGTGAGAGTTCACATCAGATAGCTTACATATCAAGACAATTTATTTATAATGAATCTTGGGTTGTGGTAGATAGAGACCAACCAAGACCCCTTTATTTCTGGGGTTGTGAAAATTACTTGTCTATGATAGTAATAGCTACTCTTCAACATTAAAAAGCTAGTTTCTCTGAAGAATATCATAAATGTCTCAGGCATAAGCACCATACTGTCCAAGCTTAGAGGATCATTAAAGGCATACTGTCAAATAACAAAGAATGTTTGCTTCTGCTCATATATGGATATATCATGCAAAAATTTCAAAAGCAAACTTCCAGGGCACCTGGGTGGCTCAGTGGGTTAAGTGCCTGCCTTCTGCTCAGGTCATGATCCCTGTGTCCTGGGACAGAGGCTTGCACTGGATTCCCTGCTTCTCTGTGTCCCTCTGCCTGCTACTCCCCCTGCTTGTGCTGTCAAATAAATAAATAAAATCTTAAAAAAAAAAAAAAGGCAAACTTCCACTCAACCTTTGGATAAGTGGAAATGCCTCTTTACAAAAAAGAGCATTTAATTTTATTTAGATCAAAGTGAATGAATAAGTATTTTTCAGATATGAGATGCTTAATTTGTTTTCAAATAAATGTATAGTAACTTATAACATATAAATTTTACATTAACACAAGATAAATAAATGAAAGACCAGTCCAAGATGGAAATAAGAAATCTAGGATGGACACATCAGCCTTACACTTAATGCTGTGGGATCTTTCTTACACAGATCCAGCCTGCCTTACCTTCTGCTTACCTGAAGGAATGCAACTTTAGCTATTAATTCAATGAACAGATAGAGTATTAACAATTTTATAATCCATAATAAAAGGGCCATTCATAGTGGGCTTTCTGTAGATAGGACCACTATAATAAACAATAAGTTTCTTTTTTCCTTTCATACCTTTCATGTATGCATGTATGTATGTACATATGTATGTATGTATTATCCACTATCTGCAATTAGTGGTATATTTCAAAATTAATATTTTATGTACAAGTACACAAGAACAAGTTGTATGTATATTTGGAGTGTGTGCAAGGGTGTGTGTGTGAAAGAGATATTTAATTTTCCTACAAATAAATATTCTTGTTAATCAATGTTTTGTCATGTAGACCATATGGTCTACGGGATATTAAAGATGCTTTTTTCCCTCCACTTTAAAATAGAAAATAATACGAATAAATTAATTATAAACTTTAATGTCTATAAATTATATGGATGATTAACCTTTTGTCCCCTTTTAATGGATAGTTTCATTTGACAAGGAAAACCTGTCATCTAAGTTGTTGGGATAAAGTTAGCTTTTGTTTCTGTACAAAGTGATTTTTTTTTAAAAGCACAAATAATTCGTGCATACAACTCTACAGATCAAGCCTCTTTGGAGGAAGTTTATGGTTTGATAAGAGGGTGGTGGGGTTCTGTTTATTTTTGTCTTATAGCTGGAGGCATAAAACAGCATTTTCTGCCTGTAAAGAGTACTTAGAATTCGAAATTCAAAACATATCGAGGCTCACATACTTCCTGCTGCCTTGCTAACCTATTTTCCAGGGTCATTTTCTTTCAAGTGCAGTTAAATTTTTTTCTCTGTCGAACTGAAGTATGGACCAGAAGCTCTTGGGATTTGAGTTCACCATTCCCGACTTTTATCTAGAGCAGGTAGCCTAAGTGAATTTTCCATCTTGCGAAACTCCTGCAGTGAGGCCGCAGAGGGGAAAATGGAGCTAAGTACTGACAGATGTGCCACGAGGCCCCAGATTGTGAATCAGGGTTGCAGTTGGAAAAATATATATAATTTGCTGATCTTACAGGATATATCTTTCAGAGGGCTAGGCTATTCACCCTTACATTTTCTGCTTTAATATTTTCACTGGAAGGTTGATTTAGTGCCTACACTTCTCAGGTGACATAGTTCTCCGCCCTCTACTCCTTTCCCCAGTTGTTTTCATAAAGCAAACTGCAAATTTGTTTATTCAAGAAGAGCACTATGGGGGGCATAGGGACCCAAAAAAACCCTTCATGTGGATAACTTTCAGTGCTCCCAAACCCTGCTCCAACTTTCTGGTCTGTCTGTATAAGGTAACCACAGTGAACTAAAATTCCTTCTCTTTGATTCTTCCTTCAAGATGCTGTTGTTATTCTTATTTCGAGTTTTCTGAGCTGTAAGAAACAGAGTTTCAGAGAGCAGAGTGACTCTTCGCTATTAAGATTTTAGCTGCTGTGGCTACAAAAGTATGAGTTTCTGCGTGAGGTCTAAATACAGCCCCTAGATTTATTTTATTTGGTCTTGCAAGTGTTCTACATTTGAATTAGCTGCCAATATTTAAGAATTAAGAAACGTTAGCTTTCCTCGAATGCTTGCAAGAACCAGCAACACCACTCTAGAATGGCCACAAAACCCTTCAAGAATTGATCCCAGCTACCACTTTAGACAGCACAGGCTGCCTCAGGACCTGTGGGTCCTATACTGCCTGTTAGTCCCTCCACGTGAGGCTACATCTCTGTTGCCGTTTTTCTCTTTCTCTCCATCTTAGCTTCACTTATTTCCTTTAACTGCCTGTTCATTGAAGTCATTTGATTTTTCTGCTCATTCTACAGGGAGGGCAATGATGTTACAAGTTTTCTACCAACTCTCATGAATTAGTATGTGCTGGGAGAGATGTATTAAGAATAATTCTGGGGCTCTGGCCTAGCAGCAAAGTATGCCTTCCAGAATTACACTACCTGCCAGGGAAAGCCAGGAGAGCAATCATGTCAGACAAAGCTGACACACATTTGAGATGAAGGGTTGCCTGAAATTGTTCCATTATAGCAGCTGGAAGAGAGACCGGCGCTCACTAAACATTTTACGTCAGACAGATGAATGCATACTCACAGATCTGGGCTGCATAAAAATCTTGTTAGTCCCAGTTTACAGATAAGAAGCTAAAGTTCAAGGTCTCATCTGATGTGGTAAAACCAGCAAGCCGTAGTCTTAAGTTTTGAATGTATACTTCTGTTTATTACATTGTACTCCCTAAGTGTTTTGAAAGTTTAACTTTTTTTTTACAGCAGCCAATGAAACCCACATACCTGTAAGCAGAGAATTAGATGCTAAGAGTAAGGCTTTTTAGAGAAATCAATTCCACTGCTCTCATTTATTGAGGGCTTATGATGCATCCATCATGCTGCTAGGTACTTTATAAAGGTTATCTCATTTACCTCTACAATTTCTCAGTTTGTAGAAAAGTATAATCATTACTTTATGGGAGAGGAAACGTAGGTTCAGTGGCCTCAGGCAATATATCTAAGATCACAAAACTAATAAGTCACTGAGGCAGGATTTATATCCTGAGGGATAATTTCTTCAATGCCTAGTTTCTATGCACTATACCATTAAAGGATTTTGTTGAAATGTATAATAAATGCAGCTATAACTACATTACCACAGATAAATCACTGCCATCACAGTTTTGCCCACGTCTGGTTCTTGAGATTTTGGATGAGATCATAAGTAGCTCAGTATCTTGGTTCAAGGCTTTCCGTTTCACTTCTGACAAATAGGGAAGAAGTATGTCAATTTGATATAGGATTGAATGAATAAAGTTGAGTTTTAATGATTGATGACAATCTAGTACCCACAAAGTCTTCTGTTATGAATGGGAATACAACCTCAAGACATACCCTGAGCTAGAAAAGTCAACTGTTACCCTCATTTTAAAGTTTAATCACAGTTAATAAGTATTTATGCCAGCCTTTACTTAAGGTAGATGCCTTATCTTCACTTTTATCTTTTAAATATTATTTGGGCTGACGTGCATACAGATAATTAAAAAAATTATTCCCTGTAGAAAAATTTATTTGGCAAAATTAAAAATGACAAAAATTGCTCATTAAGGGCTCTGAGTGGTTCAGTCATTAAGTGTCTGCCTTTGGCTCAGTTCATGATCCCAGGACCCTGGGATTGAGCCACACATCAGGCTCCCTGCTTGGCGGGAAGCCTGCTTTCCCTCTCCCACTTCCCCTGATTGTGTTCTTGCTCTCGCTGTCTTTCTCTCTGTCAAATAAATAAGTAAAACCTTTTTTTAAAAAATCGCTCATTAAGAATATGGAACCAGTTCATGGTAAATGGATTTGGGTATGTTATACTGAATGTAGGAGAGATAAGTTGCTTGGGCCAGGAGTCGTCAAACTTTATGACATCACCCCTTGATGGCTCCAGGGATATGGTGGCCATATTTCTCCCTCACTCATGATTACATATGACTTTTAAATTAACTCCTTGGTTCTCATTTCATATGTCCAGTAAGCATATTCCAATATGCATCCCCATTGTTATTATAACGTTCTAATGTTAGACTGCAGAAGTTTCATTCTTAAGGGAGGACCTCTTATAGAGTTTCCTTTACTATCTCAAGTCAAAATGATATTACTCACTTTAGACTTCTTGTTGTCCTTTCTGGACAGCCACTCTCCATATCTAGTATAGAAATAATCCTTTTACCATAGATTTTACTCAGTTTTAAAGTAACTTTTAGCAAATGTTTTTTGAAAACACTGATGTGAAATATAGTCTTCTGTGTTTGGAATATAATCATGATCTCCCTTTACAAGCAAATAGTTATTATCTACAGCAGTGTTATATGTGTTGCCATTTCTTTCCAGTAGACACTGGGATACATGATTATGTAAGTTTTAAACTTTCTTTTTTTTTTTTTAAAGATTTTATTTATTTGACAGCGAGAAACACAGTGAGAGAGGGGACACAAGCAGAGGGAATGGTAGCGGGAGAAGCAGGCTTCCTGCAGAGCAGAGAGCCCGATGCGGGGCTCGATCCCAGACCCCTGGGATCTGACCTGGGCCGAAGGCAGCCGCTTAACGACTGAGCCACCCAGGCGCCCCAGTTTTAAACTTTCTTAATGAAGCATTAAATTCAAATATAAATACCAGAAAACTTTGCAAAAGAATGTAAATAAAAGTAACCTGATACTTTTATAATACCATAGCACAGATACCTCTGAATAACCTGAAACAATTCTCCTCCTTAAAGAATGTAGCATCTAGAATGAGAGACCAGCCTATAGAAAGGCTGATACTTATTATCTAATAAATGATATAAAAGAGGAACAGGATGATAACAGAATGCCCTACAAGCATATAGTGGTGCACCTAATCTAATTCCTGAGATCTGGGGAGCTGTGTGTGTTGCTAGCATTATAATTCAACATAATGAGACACAGGAGAAAAAGAAGCAGAGATTCATGTGAGATGTTTGAGCTAATTGGACAAACTACATAGAGAGGAAAATAAGTGCTAAAAAGATTAGTTTACTTGTTCAAGAGCACT
This sequence comes from Procyon lotor, assembly GCA_028646535.1. Taxonomy (NCBI): domain Eukaryota; kingdom Metazoa; phylum Chordata; class Mammalia; order Carnivora; family Procyonidae; genus Procyon; species Procyon lotor. The sequence continues at coordinate 3,195 of JAQQSY010006409.1, read as the reverse complement.
TACATGGTTAATAGAAGAAGCTTTTGTTAATCACAAAAATGTCATTTTATATATCTTGTTAGGAAAATGCATAGATATTTGTTGTTGTTTTTCAGTAGCATCCGGTTGCTAAGATTCTGTGAATTGACTTTGACATGACAGTTTCAACAGCTACAGGATAAGTCTAAAGTATCATTTAACTTACAAAATAATCTTAGTCCATTTAGAGCTTTTTGGTGACAATAATTAAAAAATGAACACTTCACAATCTGCTATAAGATTCTATTTTAAAGAAGCCAAAAGAAGTGTAAACAGCAATAATGTTATGAGTAAAATCTGTCAGAGCTTTCCTTAACAAAAGCAAAAACAACAAAATGGAAGGACTTTTCTATAGTAGAGCACTGAACACAATCGGTTCCAAAACTTAACACACCGATGTAAGTTTTTAGTTTTCTTAATGAAGCAAAGATTTAAATACAAATACCACAATGAGCATTGCAAAATATACATATAACTGATCTGATTATTTTAGAATGTTATAGGTTTGATTTCCGTAAAATGTGAATTTTCAATAGTTGCATAGTTTTTGCCTCATATTTATATTCTTGGTTTTTATGTCAAATGCAATAATCTATGTGAAAATGTAACTGTGGTCTTCATTTATAAACAAGCATTGATTTTCTACAATGACTCTGATGACGGTCAATGTCAACAATATGAATAGAATAATATACACTCGAGTTTGCAATGTCTTGTGAATGTGTGTGGAGTAAGGAAGAATAGATAAAACATATATTAATAATTACTTGTTCAATGAACATTCATTTATTTATTTTAAAGATTTATTTATTTGAGAGAAAGAGAGGACAAGTGAGAGGGGTGGAGGGAGACAAGAGAGAATCTTAAGTAGACTCCCTGCTGAGCAGAGCCCAATATGGGGCTCAATCTCATGACCCTGAGATTATAACCTGAGCCAAAACTAAGAGTCAGATGCTCAACTGACTGTGCACCTCCACGAACATTTGTTAAACATCTACTGGAACTAGTGCTTATCTTCAGAAATACTAAAATGCTCTAGACTTACTGATGAAAGGTGCCTTAAAAGTCATTTTCAAGAGCGTTGTATAGATTTAGGGGAAGCTGAGCTCATTTAAGTTAGAGATAACAAAAGTTTAAGATTGAGATAGCATTTTATATGAATCTTGAATAATGGTTGACCAATGGTACATACCATAAACTAAAAAAAGTTTAAAGACTTTTTTTAAAAGTCTTTAAAAAGACTTTTAGTCTTTTTAAAAATTTTTCTTCTGTGTTATTAATATTCATTTTTATAGTCACTGAAGACCTTTTTAGTATTCTTGGTATAGATCTGTTTCTCTCCTCATATTTCCTCCTCTTCCCTGTTTATTTCCCCATGGTTATGAACATTCTGTATCAGCCTTTTGAATCAATGTTCTTGAACTATAGCAATATAAGATGGTGATATGATGCCAAGGCTTAGCTGAGAGATTATATATTGAAATCATTTTCAAATCAGATATTTTACATTAGAAGAAGGCTGCAAGAATAAAGGTTTTGTCACAACTTGTCAAAAATGTGAATACAGATTGCCACCTGCTTTGGATAACAAGTGATTTTCTAGAGAAGTTGTCTACAACATGGTTGCCTTTATCAGTATGTTTTCTTCTTTCCCAGCATTGTATTTGTCATTTTTAATATGAGCTTTTGTTATCTATTGCGGTAAAGCAAACAATTTGTTTCTGCATGAAATAGTAAGGATGTGACCTCAAGTTCCTGAAAACAGCTCTGCCTTCTTTTATTTTTCCTTAGGTGTATTAGGAGAAGCTTCATTTCTGATTATTTCATGTAAATCTAAATCCCTCTATACATTAATTTTAATACATTTGCTAACAAATTGGATTATGAATATAACTCCAGACAGTGATCTGTTCTAAGTTTGGTCATAGCACAATAACTATTATTATGGCATAGTCATGAAGAAAAGGAAAAAAAGAAATGTTCCACTATTTATTTTTTTCTCTCACATTTTTTTTAAGTTTATCTTTTTTTTAGTAATCTCTACATACAACATGGGGCTTGAACTCATGACCCCCAAGATCAAGAGTTACACATTCTTCTGACTGAGGCAGGTGCCCCAAAATGTTCCAATATTTACATGGACTAGGGCTTAAAAATATTTAAAAGGCTTTTGAAAATGAATTGGAAATGGATAGATGCCAAAGCTGGGCCTGAGTCCGTTATTTAAAGCAAGTGACTCAAAATGTTGATTTTCCTGCCACAGGAGAATGTCAACGCTTGTAAAGAAAAAGATATTGACTTAAAGCAAATGAGTTAGAAGGCTTCATCCAAAGCTTTTCCATGGTTAAGTTAAAGCTTGATGAACAGTCGCTTTTCTCCTTATGAAACAGTAAATGTGACTTTATGTACTCCAGAATTATATGATATAGTCCTTAGCAAACTCAGGTACTGTCTTTATTGTTTTTATATTAACATCCTAAATCCTCATAGTCACACAATGAAGTAAATATAGTTATTATCCTTATCATTTTATAAAAGGGGAAATAGAGCCCCAAAGGGCTTAACTAATTTGCTGAGAGCTATGCGGTTATTAAGTAGTAGAAGCAGATTAAAACTTATATGTCTGGCCACAGAGTCTCTCTGCTCTTAGCCATTTCATTATGCTCTCTAATGATACACATGGTCCTTTTTAAAGCTAAATAACATAACCTAAACATTTTACACTTAGGTAGGACAAAGTCTTAAAAAAACATAATTAATTCTTATGGATTTATTATTAGAAGTAGAATAAGAAGTGGTATTGTTCTAAGGCAAGAAACTTGTATTAATCACTAATGACACAGTGTTAAGAACCCTTATTTTTAGTGATCATTTTATAAAGTATGTGATTATTAATGTTATAAGCAAAGATCTTTTCTAGTTAGTTTACCAAAGAAGAGATATTTTCCAGATAATGGAAATAAGGGTAAAGTTGTGCTCCATTGGGCAGAAATGCAGTCAGAGATAAACATGGACTTGGGCACTCATTTCAACATTATGTATTTTTTTATCCTGATAGAGAAAAGGAATTTTATTTCTCCTATTACCATTATAATAAGATAGGACAGAATTAAAAAGCACAACAAAACAATCAAAACAAAACAAACAAAATCCTTAAAAGTTCTTTTTTTTTTTTTT
>JAQQSY010006408.1:0-11072 GCA_028646535.1 Procyon lotor | reverse complement strand
CTCAAAGCTGATTTCTTATCTCTGCTTTTTCTCCCCTTTACTCCTGTTTCCTGTTCATTTCATTATATGGTAAAAGTTTCCATCAGAAAAATCAGAACATGAAGAAATAAAATAATACTATCTATTTTGTTACATGTGAACATCTCTAACAAAAGATCTGATGATAAAGAAAACTAAATCTTAGAATAAGTTCAATTTCCCATGCATTCTTTCCCCCCATTTTCTATGAATAGTAAAGGCCAACATTAACTGAGCATGTATTATAATGCCAGGGACTGTTTTTTTTTGTTTTTTGTTTTTTAAAGATTTACTTATTTCGGAGAGGGGGAGAGGGAGAGAGCACATGCCAGCAGGAGCAGGGAGAGTGGCACCGGGCGAGAAAGAATCTCAAGTCGACTCTGCACTCAGCTCGGAGCCAGACGGGGGCTCTATCTCAAGACCCTGAGATCATGACCTGAGCCGAAATCAAGAGCCCAATGCTTAACCAACTGAGTCACACAGGCGCCCCTGATTTAAGTGTTTTACATGTATTTATTAATCTAACTCTCACAACAAGCACATAAGAAGGATTCCATTTATTATTCCACTTAATAGATGAGGAAACTGAGTCACACAGGGGTTAAACTTGTCCAGTGAGTTCAATGCTAGTAAATGGCAAAGCTGAGCTTCATATCTAAGTATATCTAAGTAATCTGGAGGTGAATCTCTACTCCCACTAATACACCGTAGAACTCAATATACTTTAAATTCCCACAATTTAATTTTTTTATTTAAAGATTTTATTTATTTTTTGATAGAGAGAGAGAGTGAGAGAGGGAACAAAAGAAGGGGGAGTGGGAGGGAGAGAAGCAGGCTTCTCACTGAGCAGGAGGCCCAATGTGGGGCTTGAACCCAGGACCAAAGGCAGATGCTTAACGACTGATCCATCCAGGCGCCCTCACACAATTTATTTTTAACCTTAGAGGAAAACTCTAGGAGTTCTTACTTTAACAAAAGTAAAATTCGGGAACAGAGCAGTTATGCAAACTGTCCAAAATGGCACTGTTAAACAAACATTTGTTCTCTTAACTCATTCCTGACATTTCCAATATGACCACCATATAAGAATAATGCTTCTTATCATAAAACCAATTTTTAAAGGAATTTCTTAGAAAACAAATGAAAGGTCTAAAATCAAGAAAAGTTGGATATTTGGGAGAGAGACATTTCTACCACTCCTCAAATTAAACCTACAACAAAAATACTCAAGCTTCAGTGTTTTATGAGAAACACAAATTACTGATGCACCTTTAACCCGTTCTGGGGCATTATTAGCAATATAAAACTATGTTTCATCACCAGGTACTGTCTCTCTATATCTTTTTTAAAGACTTATTTATTTGAGAGAAGAGAGAATGTGGGGGGGGGGCAAGGAGAGAGGGGACCTCAAGCCAACTCACTGCTTAGCATGGAAATCGACTTGGGGCTAGACCCCAGGACCCTGAGATCATCACCTGAGCTGAAATCAAGAATTGGACCCTTAACTGACTATGCCACACAGATGCCCCTGTCTATTTATATCTTTAAAGTAATTAGGAAGTCCCAAGTTTTTCCTATTTCCCCATGTTCTCCAAATTCTCTTGATATAAGACAAATACAACAAAAAACTCTCCTTAAAGAAATCACCACTAAATTGTTCAAAGAACACAGATATAGAGAAGGAAATATATAGCTATACAAGCAAGTTTCATTTTAATAATTTCCTTACATACAAGTCATGTTGAATAATATGACATAAAATTCCAGTAACACAACGCTTTGAATGTGTATAAAAACATTTCTTCATTCTGCCTCACATTAAAGTTCTTAACCTCCTCTTTGAGAGTTGAAACTATCTTACTCATTTTTTTCTCCTTCATGGCAGCTAGGGCAGTGTGCCAACAAAAATTTATTGAATGAGTTATGAATTGGTCTGCCTGCCAATCATCCATCCATCCAACCTTTTCATCTTTTGGTGAAGTGAGTATACAGTGAGTATGAAAATAAATGATCAAGCAAATCAAATTGAACTTCACTGTAATAAGCCATTGGCCTTGGATAGATTACGAGATTAAAACCAGAACTAAATAAGCACACTCCTTCGTTACTGGCCACATTCCACCTAGCAAGAATGTCTTTTCTTGGGTGCTACTTCTTTCTTGTATTATTTCAGACATAATAAGGGCTCTTGCTATTCAAATATTTTGATTATTATTTTTTTTCCAAATCTTTTGATTATTGAGCTCTAAACTGAAAAAGGAAGAGACTGATCTCTGGGGGCTGGGAGTGGGAAATAGACAAAAGCAAGCAGCCAAACCCACCTGTTTTATAGCATTTAAATTATTTGGGGGAGATCAGAGAGGGAAAACAGAAGATATAGAATCATCAAAGGAAATTTAAACATGAAATTTTAAAATATTTAAGCAGTCAAGTCAAATGTAGTATTTAATCTTATACAGCAGGAAAACGGAGAGCGGTAGCTACAGACTACAATCTCATCTGATGTCACTCTGGCTACTAACAGAAAAACACTGGTTTGATGAGGAAAAAAACTAAACAAATCTTCAGTAAGGAACTGAAAGCCACTGGCACCATTCCACAAACAACCCACTATACTGCTATCACCTTCTTGCAGCGGAAGCCTCTATTATGGGTGTGTGTGTGTGTGTGTGTGCAATCTTGTAAATAATATGCTGTTTTTCAGTCAAGTCAAAGCTCTACCGCGAAAGGTCATTTCTTTTTTTTTTTTCTTTTTAAATTTTATTTATGTATTAGAGAGAGACAGAGACAATGAGAGAGAGAACAGAAGCAGGGGGAGTGGGAGAGGGAGAAACAGACTCACTGCTGAGCCAGGAGCCCAATGCGGGGGTCGATCCCAGGACCCTGGGATCCTGACCTGAGCTCAAGGTAGATGCTTAACCGACTGAGCCACCCAGGCGCCCCTTCTTTTAAAGTAAACTCTATCCTGAACATGAGGCTCAAACTCATGACCCTGATATCAAGAGTCCCATGCTCTACTGACTGGGCCAGCTAGGTGCCCCATGAAAGGTCATTTTTAACATGACAGAACTCTGATCAGGCCCAAGACAACCATTGAGGCCATTTTGAAATTAATGGTTTCCTGTCTAATGGGAAATATTCACACTAGTTTCATTATCAATTTTTAAATCCCACTGATCATACTTAATCTGAATTTGAAAGAGAGTAGAGGAAATACGTTTTTAAAATTAAAGATGTTTACTTTTCACTTAATATTAAAACATAAAGGGGGTGCCTGGGTGGCTCAGCAGGTTAAAGCCTCTGCCTTCGGCTCAGGTCATGATCTCAGGGTCCTGGGATCGAGCCCCGCATCAGGCTCTCTGCTCAGCAGGGAGCCTGCTTCCCCCTCTCTTTTTGCCTGCCTCTCTGTCTACTTGTGATCTCTCTCTCTGTCTCTGTCAAATAAATAAATAAAATGTTTAAAAAATAAAATAAAAAAACCATAAAAATTTCAAAAAACTTAAAAGCTTTTTTCATTTAATAGAAATAATACACCTTTATTTTTAATTTTTATTTTTTAAAGATTTTATTTATTTATTTGATAGAGAGAGAGAGATCACAAATAGGCAAAGAGGCAGGCAGAGAGATAGGGGAAGGCAGGCTCCCCGCTGAGCAGAAAGTCCGATGTGGGGCTCGATCCCAGGACCCTGAGATCATGACCTGAGCCGAAGGCAGAGGCTTTAACCCACTGAGCCACCCAGGTGCCCCAGTAATACACTTTTAAATGGGAATATGCCATAATCACTATGCTGTGCACGCTGCTCTTTATCAAGGTTATTTCTTTAGATAAATAGCAGAGAAAGCTTGAAAAAGTAGAATAACAAAGGGATATTATTTTAGATCTTAGAATATGACTATTATAATAATAAACAAGGGCTACTGGGTGGCTCAGTCGGTTGAACGTCCAGCTCTTGGTTTCGGCTCAGGTCATAATCTCAAGGTTGTGGGATGGGCCCCTGCTTCACGATCCCCGCTCAGCGGGGAGTCGGCTTGCCCTCTCCCTCTGCTCCTTCCTCTGCTCATGCACTCTCTCTCTCTGAAAAAAATAAATCTATAAATCTATAAATAAATAAATAAATAAATAAAGTAGAACTAGTGTAAAAACTGACAGGTGGGAACAGAACAGAAACATACAGTCCCAAACTACACTTGAGATCTTATATACCCCCACTTGACTGATATGGCATCAGAAATCAGCAAAAAAGGACAGTTTGTTAACTACTTAATTTTAATGTTTTTATACACTTTGCCAAATATCACAAGAAAATATAAATTCACTTCAATTGTTAGAATTGCATGAGATCTATACAATAAATTTACTAATACATGGCACTAATAATTTTCCCATTTCTTTTTTTTCTTTTTTTAAGATTTATTTATTTATTTGAGAGACAGAAAGAGTGTATGAGGGGGAGTGGAATAGAGAGAATCTCAAGCAGACACCCCTCGAGTGCAGAGCCGGATGCTGATCTTCCCACCCTGAGATCATGAACTGAGCCAAAATCAAGAGTCGGAAGCTTAACCAACTGACCCACGTGGGCACCTCAATTTTTTCCATTTCTTGACACAATGCATCTGTTCACTCCTCTATAGCAAATTATTCTTTTTTTTTTTTTTTTTTTTTTTAAAGATTTTATTTATTTGACAGAGAGAAACACAGCGAGAGAGGGAACACAAGCAGGGGGAATGGTAGCGGGAGAAGCAGGCTCCCTGCCTAGTAGAGAGCCCGACGCGGGGCTCGATCCCAGGACCCCGGGATCATGACCTGAGCCGAAGGCAGACACTTAACGACTGAGCCACCCAGGCGCCCCTATAGCAAATTATTCTTAGGTATCTCATAATTTGGATTGTTACTGTAAATGACTTTTAATCCCTATATTTTTTGATATAATTTATTATACATACATTTAAAATGATTCACTTATGAACAATTATTTGGCATCTAGTCAGCTATTTTTTTTTAAGATTTTACTTATTTATTTGAGAAAGAGAGTGAGAAAGCACGAGATGGGGGAGGGTCAGTGGGAGAAACAGTCACCCCACTGAGCAGGGAGCCCGAGGCAGGACTCGATTCTAGGACTCCAGGATCATGACCTGAGCAGTGGCCTAACCAACTGAGCCACCTAGGCGCCCCTTAGTCAGCTATTTTATTGAACTCTTTTCAGCTGATACTCTTAGGAGTATTTTTCTGAAGGGAGAGTAATATTGGCCAACAAATATATCATTAACTTGTTCATTATTGGAACCATACCTCTGGATTAGTGCTTGTCTTACTACACTAAGAACTCCCAAAATCACGTTAAATAAGGTAGCAGTGGGCTTGTGGGGTGGGCTGTCTTGTTGTTAATCTAACAGACATTTCTTTAGTATTTCACTGATAAGTGTGGTAGTCAGACAGTCATTGTTTATCATGTTTGAGGAGTATGTAAACATATTGTGAAAGAAAAAAGGAACGAAAAGGTTATATACAACAGTTACACTATGGGTTGTCACTAGGCAGCAGTGGTCAAAAGAAATTGTATCTAATTTTTATTAAATGTGTCTTTTCTTTTTTTTTTAAAGATTTTATTTATTTATTTGACACAGAGAGATCACAAGTAGGCAGAGAGGCAGGCAGAGAGAAAGAAGGGGAAGCAGGCTCCCCGCTGAGCAGAGAGCCCGATGCGGGGCTCAATCCCAGGACCCTGAGATCATGACCTGAGCCAAAGGCAGAGGCTTTAACCCACTGAGCCACCCAGGCGCCCCTTAAATGTGTCTTAATGCTACCAACTTTTAAATCAATTTAGTAGCAATGTAGGTGCTTTTTGTTTTAAAAAAAAAATCATCCCATTCTTAGTATAAAAAAAGTTTTTTGCTGGAATAGTTGAATTTTATAAAAAATTTTTATCATCTCCAGAAATGAGCATATCATTTTCCTCCTGTTTTTTTGACTTACTGATATACTAATGTGTTATTATTTATAGATTTCTTAATATGCTTGGGCCCTAAAATAAATCTTTTTTGGTCATATTTCTTTAATATACTGAGATATTTGAGACATCAAATGGGGAAAAAAGTTCTGAAGCAGTATGTTAGAAATGTATAACTATACACGTGTGGGGGTTAGGTGGCACAGTCAACCGTTAAGCATCCAACTCCTGATTTTCGCTCGGGTGGTGATTTCAGGGGTCGTGAGACCAAGCCTGGTGGCAAGCCCATTGGACTCCACACTCAATACCGAGTTAGCTTAATATTCTCCCTTCCTCGGTCCCTCCTGCTTGTGCTTTCTCTCCTTTTCTCTCTCTCAAATAAATAAGTAAATAAATCATAAAAAAAAAAAGTGTAACTATACAGGTGATTGTTCTGGAAAAGATCATGGAAGCAGATATATCAGCATGGTATTAGTAGTTATCACTAGGGATAAGAGTTTCTTCTTACACCACTTTATTTTATTTATTTATTTATATTATTTTTAAAAAATATTTTATTTATTTATTTGACAGAGAGGGATCATAAGCAGGCAGAGAGGCAGGCAGAGAGAGGAGGAAGCAGGCTCCCTCCCTGCTGAGCAGAGAGCCCTATGCGGGGCTCAATCCCAGGACCCTGAGATCATGACCTGAGCCGAAGGCAGAGGCGTTAACCCACTGAGCCACCCAGGCGCCCCCTTACACCACTTTATATTTTCTAATTTTCCTGGAAGAAATATGTGTTGTTTTTGTAATCAGGAAAAAACACAATAGCAATTTGTTGGATTTAATCTGCAAGTACTTTACAGGGCTTTTCCAGAACTGTATTCATTGAGATAGAACAAATGTCACTTTTATTTTTATTTTTTTCAAGATTTTATTTATTTATTTGAGAGAGTGAGAGCACACAAGGGGGTGGAGGGGAAGAAGGAGGAGGAGGAGAGAGAAGCAGATTCCCTGCTGAGCAGGGAGCCCTATACGGGACTCGATCCCAGGTCCCTGAGATCATGACCTGAGTTGGAGGCAGATGCTTAATTGACTGAGCCCCCAGGTGCCCCTGTCACTTTTATTTTTGTGCTATCTTTGTCAGCTTATAGTTATCAAGATCTTGTAAACTTTATAAAATAGGTGAGTATATTTTCTATCTTTTTTCCTCTCCTGTTGTTGATAAAGCATTCTTTGTTTTTTTTGATATAGCATTCTAATAATTTGTTTCTTCACACTATCAATGAAATTATCATTAAACCCACTGAGCTTAGATACATTTTAACATTTTTTCCATGACGATTATTCCATACAGGATCTTTATTTCTTGAGTCACTTTGGTAAATTATATTTTCCTAGAAAATTGCCCATTTCTTTTTTTCTTTTTCTTCTTTTAATTAGAGGGAGAGAGGGAGGGAGGGAGGGGGAGAGAGAGAGAGAGAGAGAGAGAGAGAGAGAGAGAGCACACAAGCAGGGGAAGTGGCAGGCAGAGGGAGAAGCAGGCTCCCCGCCATAGCAAAGAGCCCATTGCAGGGGCTGAGGTCATTGATCATGACCTGAGCCAAAGGCAAACACTTAACTGACTGAGCCACCCAGGTGTCCTGAAAATTGCCCATTTCATCAGGAATCCAACAAAAGTGCCAAAGTAATTTAGCAGAGGACAGAGAGCATTTTCAACACTGTACCATATCCAAGAATTAACGCAAAGAGGGGCATTGACCTATATGAAAAACCAAACCAATAAGACATCTTAAAGAAAAAATAGAGAAATATCTCTGTGACACTGGGTTAAGCAAAGATTTCTTAGAAGATAAAGAGCACTCGCATGTCTTGCTCAAGTGGGGAGCCTGCTTCTCCTCTACTTGCTGCTCTCTTTGACAAACAAAATCTTAAAAAAAAAAAAAAGACAAAGAGCATTAACAATAAAATAAAAAACTGGACTTTATCATATTAAAAACTTTTGCTAATCAGACTAGCCACAGGCTAGGAAAAAACACATACATAACATGTATCTCATAAAGAACTTGCATGTGGTCTATGTAAAAAACTTTCACAACTCATCAATACACCCATTTTTAAAAAGAGCTAAAGATCTGAACAGATATTTCATCAGAGATATGGATGGCACCTAAATACGTGACATTAGTCAGCATCAGTAGTCATAGGGGACCTGCATCTTAAAGCCATCATGAGATACAACTACACACAGATTAGAATGACCAAAATCCAGAGGAGTCTGGGTAGCTTAGTGGGTTAAAGCCTCTGCCTTCGGCTCAGGTCATGATCTCAGGGTCTTGGGATCAAGCCCCACGTTGGGCTCTCTGTTCAGCAGGGAGCCTGCTTCCCCCTCTCTCTCTCTGCCTGCCTCTCTGCCTACTTGTGATCTCTCTCTCTGTCAAATAAATAAATAAAATCTTTAAAAAAAAAGAATGACGAAAACCCAAAACACTGATAATATCAAATGATGGGGAGGATGTGGAGCAATAGGAAGGTTTGTTCATTGCTGGTGGGAATGCAAAATGGGACAGCCTCTTTGGAATACTATCTAGCAGTTTCTTACAAAACTAAACATGCTCTTACCAGTATGTTCCAACAACTGCACTCCTTGGTATTTACCCAAATAATTGAAAACTTTTAAGGGCACTTGGATGGCTCAGTCTGTTAAGTGTCTTCCTTTGGCTCAGGTCATGATCCCAGAGTCCTGGGATCAAGGCACACATTGAGCTCCCTGCTCAGCAGGGAGCCTGCTTCTCCCTCTCCCACTTCCCCCCTTTCCCACTTGTGTTCTCTCTCACTTGCTGTGCTCTTTCTCAAATAAAAAAATAAATTGAAATTATGTGCACACAGAAACATGCACACACATTTACAACAGCTTTATTCATGACTGCGAAAACTTGGGAGCAACCAAGATGCCCTTCAGTAGGTGAATAAATGAACTGTGGTACGTCCAAACAATGGAATAGTATTCAGCGATAAAACGAAAGGAGCTATCAGGGTCTGAAAAGACATAGAGGAACCTTAAAATACGTATCACTCAGTGAAAGAAGTCAATCTCGAAGGCTACGTATGATTTCAACTATATGACCTTCTGTAAAAAGTATGAAAGGAATGAACTACTAATGCGTGCAACAGCATTTATGAATCTCAACAGCATCATACGAAGTGGAAAAAACCAGAAAAGGCTATGTGTTATACAACTTTGTTTAAGTAACATTATAGAATAAGGGACCGAATTCAGGTCCAAGTGGTTGCCAGGGGCTGAGGGTGGAGGGAAGAGATTGAGATTATTTAAAAAGGTAAGCCAGGTAGGTTTTGCATAAAGGAAATATTCTATTATCCTGATTGCAGTATGGGTTATACAATCTTACATGTTTGTCAAATACCAGGAATGTATACCTAAAAAGGGTAACTTTTATTGTATATAAATTATCTCAATTAACAACACATAGATAAAAAAAGAAAAAAAGGAATCCTGTGGAGTACCTTGTAACTGGTTAACCCAGATTGAAAGCTCCATAAGAACTAGGATCAGGGGTACTTGGCTGGCTCAGTTGGTAGAGCATGTGACTCTGGATCTCGGGGTCGTGAGTCTGAGCCCCCGGTTGAGCGGAGAGATTAGAGATTACGTAAAAGGGGGGGCACCTGGGTGTCTCAGTCAATTAAGCGTCTGACTGTGGCTCAGGTCATGAGCTCAGAATCCTAGGACTGGCCCCATGTCAGGCTCCACACTCAGCAGGGAGTCTGCTTGTCCCTCTGCCCCTGCTCCTGCTCAGTGCTCTCTTGCTCCACTCCCTGCACCCCCCCGACAAATAAAATCTTTTTTTTTTTTTTTTAGACAAATAAAATCTTTAAAGAAAAAAAGAAAGAAAGAAAAGAGATCACGTCTTATTCATGTTTATACCCTTAGTGCCTGAGACATTACAGTATTACATATTTACTACGTGTTTGGCACCGTGTTGCAAACATTATACGCATTAATTCATTTAATTCTTACAGCCTCCTTGTGGGAAAGGCAAAATCCATATCCTTACTTTACGGATAAACTGAAGTTCAACAAGTCCCTGTATTGCCTAAAAGCACACAGCCAAGAAATGGCAGAACTGGGATCTGAAATCGAGTGTGTCTGACTCTGGAGCCTGAGGGCTTAACCGTTAGGACTTGCTGCCTTGCTGATTTTGCTCAGTGTTTACTGATCTGTACTGTTTACAGTGTTTACTGAACGAACGAGTGGATGAGGAACAAGTCAACTGTGTTGGAGTTTCATAGGGTAGGCTGAATCTAGTTCATGAGAAGAATACAATGTCCTACATTTTAAAAGGCCACCTTATCATACAGAGATGTAACATGGTTATTGGACGTAGAGCCAGTAAGCTGTAAAATGACCATTACAGTATTTAATTTCCTTTAACAAAACCTTGTATTGTCTTTGACCTCCTTTAAGAAATTAGTTTTATACATTTTATTTTTTACACTGAGAAATATAAGGAAGAAACAAAAAAAAAAAGTCCTTAACACTACAACCCAGATAAAATCCCTGTCTACTTTTTGAAAAATAAAGGTAACACACGTATATAGTTGGAAGATGCAAACCATACAGGCAGATACAAATGGTAAGTGAAGGGATCCATCTCTCCTATTACTTTTTTAATTTTAATTTTAATAATCCCTGCCTATGCAGTGTCCATGACACGCTGCTAAGAGCCCAGTATGCAGAAGTAAATTCAGATGGAAACCAGTCTACACATTTGGCCAACTTATCCTACTTGCTGTGATGTGCTAGGTGCAAAGGAGTAGTCAGAAGGGATGGAAAGTAGTGAGAGGATATGGAGATGGTCTAGAATGTCATCATTACTACTTTTCAGGCTTGCATCACCACTATGGTTCATCTTTCTATACTGACAGAAAAAAAAATTACACAGTATCTGTACTATTTTTTTTTTTTAAGATTTTATTTATTCATTTGACAGAGAGATCACAAGTAGGCAGAGAGGCAGGCACAGAGAGAGGGAGAAGTAGGCTCCCTGCTGGGCAGAGAGCCCTATTTGGGGCTCGATCCCAGGACCCTGAGATCATGACCTGAGCCGA
>JAQQSY010006407.1:0-11072 GCA_028646535.1 Procyon lotor | reverse complement strand
CCAGTGCCTATAGGGTCCAGACAAGGAAGGAGAAATGGGGAGGGGCTGAGGAGGCATGGAGAGACCACATAAAAGGCAACAAGCTGCCACACAGGACCAACCCAGTGTTAGCATATGGACCCAGTGTGACCCAATCTTTCAATATTCTTTCCAAAAGGAAGCCCAAGACCCAAACTTGAGTGCGAAATCTCTCGATATAAAACTGTTGGGAACTAATTCCAGAGAGTTTTAGAACACAGTGAAGGCCAAACAAAATGTGGAGGGGAAGAGTTGGGGCGGGTCCCGACTTCCTGGTAAACTCCTACACATTCCTCAAGACCCCATGCACAGAGACCAGATCTGCAGTAACATCTTCCATGATCCTTCCCAGTTAGAGTTGGATGTCCTTGCTCCTCTCTCACCACACGACCCTGTAAGTTGATGCTCAGTGAATGTTGAATTGGTTATGGAGACATCCGATATTTATTGAGATGGCCATTTACTTATCGAATATTTACTATAGACCTTCAGGGATGCTCTGTGGTTCACCTGGGCAGGGAAAGAAAAGGGAACCAGCGGTGGTGAGCGCCTGCTATATACCAGCCTCGTGCTATCCACGGCGTTGGGTAGAGGACCCCGTCCAGCCATGTGGCCCTGTAGGAGGCGGACGCTGAAGGCGGACCCTGAGGACACAGCCCCTCCAAAAGTGTGGCATCAGCAGATGCCTACAGTAGTTTCTTGGGAAGTTCAATCGTCCAGCATTTCCTCCCCTACTTCTCAGGTGGGAAGAGGCCCCACTCTACTGCCGAGAGATGGCTTGGGACCAGGGGGGCATCTGTCTACTGTCCATTTTCTGCTGCAGCCACGTGCCTCCCCTGCTGCCTGCTGCTCCGTGTGGCTCCTGGTCACACACACACACACACACCCCGCCGGTGGCTGCTGGGTGACTCTTCTGTCACCTGACCTGCCCTGGGGGGTGGTGTCTCCTTTCAAGTGTCCTTTCCCAGAACAGCCTGTCCTGACTCTCCCGGGACACAGGCATCTCGGCTCTGCCTTCCTGGGCCCCTCAACATCCTGGCCTTGTGTCACCATTTGGGTCGGATGTTTCTCCCTGTGCTGCTGGGGGGTTTTGGGTAGAGGAAGTTTTCTTTCTTTCTTTCTTTCTTTCTTTCTTTCTTTCTTTCTTTCTTTCTTTCTTTCTTTCTTTCTTTCTTTCTTTCTTTCAAGATTTTATTTATTTATTAGAGACAGAGAGAGCACAGCAGGGGGAGGAGCAGCAGGCAGAGGGAGAAGCAGGCTCCCCGTTGAGCAGGGAGCCCCAGGCAGGGCTCGATCTCAGGACCCTGGGATCATAACCCGAGCCACAGGCAGATGCTTAACGCACAGAGCCACCCAGGCGCCACAGAAGGTCTCCGTTTCAAGCCCATTTTCCCCTGTCCCAGAGCTTCCCTGTTGTCCTGAACTTGTGCCCACTCCTTCCAGTGGATGTTGGGATATTGGTGGTCCAGGGGTGTCAGGAACGTGGGGAGAATATGGGCCACCTGCAGATCTGGCCAGCTGACTTGAGGGCAGCTTGCAAAAACTTCCTTGCTTTCAAAAGATGGAAAATAAAAAAAAAAAAAAAAAAAAAAAAAAAAAGATGGAAAATAAAACACAGGCACTGGCGAGGATGTGAAGGTGGAACCCTCCTACGCTGCCGGCAGAGTGACAGGTGGGGCAGCCGCCGGGGAAAGCAGTTTGGTGGTTCCTCAGAGAGTCACGCGTAGGGTCACCATGGGACCAGCGGCTCCACCGCCGGGGACCCACCCGGAAGAACTGGGAACAGGTGTTGGGACAGATCCTTGTACGCGGGTGTGCGTGGTAGCCTTATTCGCCCTGGCCAAAAGGTGGACACTGCCCAGTGCCCATCAGTGGATAAAGGATAAACAAAACGTGGCATATCCATTCATGGGAATAGTATTCAGCCATCGAAAGGAACAGAGCCCGGACTCACTACAGCGTGGATGAACCGTGAAAACACGTAAATGGAAAGAAGCCAGGCACGAACGGAAACGTGCTCGTGCTGTACCATTCCATTTATTTGAAATGTCCAGAAAAGGCAAATCCATAGAGACAGAACACGGATGGTGGTCACCAGGGGCTGGTGGGCCGGGGGGAATTAGGGACTGGCTATTAGTGGGTGTGGAGTTCCCTTGGGGGTGGATGAAAACGTTCCAGAACTAGACAGAGGTGATTGCACACTGTTGTGAATGTATGAAATGCCACGGAATTGTATGTTTTTAAATAGTTGGTTTTATGTTAAGTGTATATTACCACAGTTTTGTTTTAAAATAAAAACCCTTGCTGTGAGAAAGGGAGGACAGGGTTCGGGTCTGGCCTGGGGCGGTGACTTTGCAGGGCAGGATCCATCAGAGTGACCTGCAGCTGGGGTTGGGGGGGTGGGGGGGAAACCCTGTGTCTCACACCTTCTGTGCTCTCACCCGCCCCTCCCCCTCCCGGGCTTCCACCGACCTCCAGGCCACAGATGCCCTCAGCCACAGGGGAGCAGAGGGCTTGACCAGAAGGCCAGTAACACATGGGAAAACATACGTGACTTAACGCCTAATGAAAAAGGAAGAGAAAATTGTGCACGAGCTCTGTGTCTTAACAATTTTGGCCACATTAGCAGCGGTCTTATTAGCAATGGTCTTAATAAGAATGTGAGGAGGGGATGTAGGAAAAGGAAAGCAGATTGGTGAGGGAGGGTGGCAGCATTGGAGCCATGCTGTTTCTTCTCCTTGGACTCCTTCTAATGTTATTGGTAATAAGACCCTGAGTCAGGTGGGGAGGCACCAGACGGCAGGTCTCGCTCTTGAGAAGGCGAACAATGAACAGGTGGCTGCTGGCTTTCGGCTTTCGTCCCTCTGGGCTTTCATCCCCAGAGGGACTCTGACTGCACTGAACGTGAGCACAGGCCGCCCGCCTGCGAGTTCCTAAAATAGCGCCCCCGGCGAGCTGCAAAGGCCCCGGGAGGGTGGGAAATTCGGGCTCTGGCAGAATGCGGAGTGAGAGCTGCCGGTGGCCGCCAGGAATTCATTAGCAGCATCTCTGCCTCCTCCAGACGGAGCCGGGCGGGGAGGAGTGCATCTCGGAGGCGGAAAAGGTGGCCATGGATCTCAAGGACCCCAACCGCCCCCGGTTCACGCTGCAGGAGCTGCGGGACGTGCTACACGAGAGGAACGAACTCAAGTCCAAAGTGTTTCTGTTGCAGGAGGAGCTGGCCTACTACAAGAGGTGAGCGCCCCCCCCCACGAGCGCCCCGGCCGGCTGCTTTTGGGGGCTGGAGGTGGTCTTGGGAAGACAAAGATTGCACCAATTTCCATTCTGGGGACCCCGTCTGGCCTGAGGGACTTATACATACACTCACAAGCCCTTTCGGAAACTCTGGGGCCCAGGTGCATTTTATAATTCAGAACTTCCCACCTGTTAGAAAAGAATAGTCCACAGACTGTGCATACGTAATGTACACCACGAGGATCTGGGGCAGGTCCCCAAAATCAAACACGTTAATATTTTCGCCGTTAAAGACGCAAATGTGTGTGCTAAATGGGATAAATAACTGTGATAATCAGGCTCACGAGAGCTCATTTCACATTCTGCCACCAAATGAAGGACCAAAAGATGAATTTTCGTTTTTAGAGCTTTTTGGATTTTAGAATTGCAGATCAGAGATGGTAGAGCCGTACGGCCTAAGTATTAGTTCATTCAGCCCATGGCCAGTGAACTCCTTGCATTTATTAGAGCGGCACTGTCTGATAGCACACGGCTGTGTGACTATTCACATTTTAGTGAGTTACAAATAAAAGTTAAAATCCAGTTCCTCAGGTGTGCCCACCACATACTTATTCAGCGTTATACACACTGCCCCTCTATTGGTTTCTTAAAACAACCCCCACTTGTTTCTACCTCAGGACCTTTGCACATGCTGGTCCTGCAGCTGGGAATATGTTCCCCTTGGCTCTTTCCATGGTTGACTCCTGGTCATCAGAGTTCAGGTCAGAGGTCACCTCCCTCCTTGGAGAGCTTTCCCTCCCCGTTACCACTCGTCCAAAGGAGTGCCCTGTTCTAGTCACTGTCACTTTCCTCGGCTTTACTTTTTTCATGGCCCTTCACCATCTTACTTTGATCCTATGTGCTTGTTTTATTGTCTGTTTCCATAACAGACCATGACAACATGAGACCAGAAAACATACTTGTCTTGTTTATTGCTAAGTTTCCAAGTCTTAGAACGGAGCTTAGCACGGGGTGGATGTGCAACAAATACTTCTTAAATGGAAAGCCAGAAGGAAGGACAGATGCACCAGATGTAGTCCCTGACCCCACAGGGAAAAGAACAAGAGGCAAAGAAAATACAGCGCCACATATTTTTATTGAAAATCTACTGTATGCCTGGCATATAAGAAAATTTTACTGGTACTATGTGCCCTCGCTGTGAAAGATCACTTCTCAGGGACAGGGTAGAAATCAGGAAGGCTTCGTGTAGGGGGTGGCCTTTGAAATGGGCTTTCCCTACAGGATAGGGTACTGCTCTGGTATGGGAGATGCTGAGGACTGGGTGCCGTATTCCAGATGGAAGAAACCATAAGGTATGGAGACAGCATTTGGCAAGGACAGGAGAGAGGAAGTAGTTCTATGTGGCTAGATCCTTCAAAGGAAACTGAAAATTGCCTTTTTGAGATGTGGGTTCCTTTCCTGAAATTCTTCACATTTGACCAACTGGGCCAAAGAGACCACAGGCGCCTACGTCCACTGCCTCCAGGGCTGACCCCTTCTCTTAGCTGGCCGTGCCCGTTGCTAAGAGGCCAGCCCCCCAGGCAAAGAGACTGTTGGGGTACAGGCCACTTCTGCCATCTTCCTGGGTCCCCCATTCCCAGTATACGCCCTCCCAGACCACCAGACAGTACCCTTCTGGAATATTCCAGCTCTCACAGAATTTTTGACTCTCTTATCTCCCACCTCTCCTTCCAGTGAAGAAATAGAAGAGGAAAATCGAATACCCCAACCTCCACCGGTCGTCCACCCGAGAATGTCCCCCCAGCCAGAGTCTGGGATCAAGCGACTGTAAGTGATAGGCTTCGAGAGTGTGGGGCTGCTCACGCACCGCTGACCTGGTGGTTCGCACAGGCGTGCTCACTTCCGGGCACCTGCTTTGGGGCCAGGCTTGTCACTAACCACCTCCAGCTAAGACAGGCTTAACCCCGGAGTGGGGCCTCAGCCCTCGACGCTGAGTTCATCTCTGCCCCGTGAAGGCTAAGTTCCAGCCGGGGTCCCCAGGCAGAGAGCTTTGGGTAAGGCCGAGCGGGTGGGACGGGCGTGGGGCCTGTGGCTGAGGCTCAGAGCTTGAGTGTATCTGGTGGGTCGTGTCTCTGGGCAGCAAATAAGGCTGGTGGGGGAGATTCACGTGGCCAAAGGGCCTGCAACCCCAGCTGGCAAAGGTCCAGAGTGGTCCCTGGTCCACCCCATCTGTGCATTTCTGTGGTGACTCCCCCACCCTCCCTTAATAAGTATTTATTCCTCCATGATCCATGCAGAGTCAGGCCCTGGTTGCTGCGGGGAACACACAAGAACTCAGAATTGCCTTCAACCAGACTTAAAGCTACTTGAGTGGTTCTCAAAGGCCCCCATGAGATTCGGGATGTCTGTAGACCCTCTCCCTGGGGGAGGGGAAGGGCCTCACGTACAGTTGTGCAGACAGCTTCGGGTGTGGGTGACTGCTGTCTGCTCAGAGCCTACTGTGTGCCAGGTACCACTCCTGCAGATCGGTGAGCTCCTCGAGGCCCCACAGTACTCCTGTGAGGTAGAGGCTCTGCCATCCCCATTTTATAGTTAAGGAAACTGAGGCAGCTGCCTAAGGGATTCAGCTAGTAAGAGACAGAGCCAGGGGTCAAAGCTGGGCAGCCTGGCCCCCGAGCCCACATTTCAGACTCTCTGCTGGGTGCACACACTCACACTATTGTCTTGTAGCCTCGTTACCTCCCCCAAGAGGGTCTTCCTGGCCCTTGGCCTTCCAGCTGTACCCACAGCTTATCCCGGAAGAGGCCCCCTCTCTTTCTCCCAAACTCTGGCACAAGCTCTGTGAAAGCAGGTGGGTTGGAACGCCACCGGGAGCGTGCGGGGAGAGCAAGTGGGGTGTCACTTGGGTGCCTCACCCTTTACAAACCAATTACATTGGGAAGTTCTTGGCTAGCTCTGACCCCGCGAAGTGACTTGATGCTCGGCGGTGGTGGACGGGAAGGGCAATGCAGAACGTGTGCGGCCTGGTGACTGCCCCGGCCTCTCCTCTTGGGGGGTGGGGGGTAGCTGCCCTCTGGAGTGGGTGCGGGGACACGGGGCTCCTTCCCCAGCCTCTCTTGCCAGCTTCACGTCACTTATTTGCATGGTCTTCGATCTCTGCGTGGAGCCCCCAGTGCTGGTTAGCTGTCGGCACTTACTAGGAGTGAAGCTTGGAACCAGAAAGGCTTCCTCTGAATCCCAACACCATTTGGCCACGTATTCGTTAGTAATCTGACACTGGCCGTTGAAACTCAACTCAGAGTAACTGAAGAAGAACTGTTGGCTAAGGAACCGCCAATTCCTGGGTCAGGCTGGCTTCAGGCTCGGCTGGATCCAGGCCTTGTCATCAGAGCTCTGCCTCGTTCCCTCCACCTCTGGCTTGGTTGTCCTCTAGGTGGGCTGCGTTCTTGGAGGCGCTGCCCTCGGGGTGGCAACATGGCAGACGTCATCAGCTCAGGCTTCTACTCTCTTTGGTCTCTTCGCGTCTTTACGTGTGCTGCACGCACCAACCCCGGGACTGTACTTCTGAGACATAGGCATTGCTAAGCCTGCCTTCCAAAGCCGGGCTGTCCTTATTTTGTGGTTTTCTGCTCCGGCCCCCTTTCCTCGCAGGAAGGCAATTAAGAGTTGGCTTTTGCAAAACCTAAACTGGGTAAAATCCAGAGGAAAGTGATCAGAATTAGCCAACAAGGACTGTGGTGTCAAATCCTCCTTTCCAGATTGTTCCACAAAGGATGCTCAGCCCTTCTCCCCTTTACTGTGGCCTCTGTCTGCTCAGCAAGACCTAGGGCTCTGAGCCGGCAGGAGAAGCAGCTGGAATTGGGGAGCCAGGGAGAGAGAGCAGGATCCCCCCGTCCAGAGGCTGCAGGTGGCCAGTCCCGTGGCCACCCCAGCTTCTGGGGGATGACTGGAAGATCAGGCTGGCACAAAAGGCTTTTGACCAGCCTCAGCAGGACACTGGTTGCCTTTGTCCCCCTCGGCTGCTGACCAGGAGCCGCATCAGTGTGGCCCAGGAGCCCAGAGCCGGGGGCAGGGACCAATCCTCTCTGGGGGCTGGGGCAGGGAATGGTGATTCTCTAGACTCCATGCCTACCTCCCCTTCCGTCCCTCACATCTCTGGCACCCCTTGGGGTCCACTTGCCTTGCTTTGTGGAATATTAGTCACACGGCCTCTCTAGTAGAGGTCATGGCTGCTTTCCTGCCCTCAACTAGTTTCTTCCGCCCACCACCGAGGGAGCAGTAACTACCGTGGAGGTTCGAAGGCGCTTCCTCGGCTCACAGCACCTGAACTAAGTGGAAGAGACTCAGAGGGTCTCAGTTAGCCCCATTTCTCAGAGGTGTCACAGGCCTGGAGAAGCCCATTGACTTCCTTTCGCTCAGACCATTGGGAAGGGTCAAGGCTGGGGATTTGAACCCAAGCCTTCGGCCTCCTGCTCCACCCTCGCATCCCCCCCCCCCCCATGCCAAGTCACCAGCTGCGGGCGGAC
Source organism: Procyon lotor (assembly GCA_028646535.1). Classification (NCBI taxonomy): domain Eukaryota; kingdom Metazoa; phylum Chordata; class Mammalia; order Carnivora; family Procyonidae; genus Procyon; species Procyon lotor. Next base: position 3,294 of record JAQQSY010006407.1, on the reverse strand, counting down.
CGCCCAGTTCCCTTATCTCGCAAGCGCTCCACGACTCGAGCCAGGGGCGGCAGCGTCTGCATTTCTGGGCTGGACTGGTGAAGGGAGACAGGCACTCCTGCCGCCCGTCAGAACTGTACCCAGAAGACGGTCCAAAAATAGCTTGTGACTGAGCAGCTGCTGGCCAGAGAGTCCGGGTTGGCACCGCCTGGGAAGGTCACGAGGGAGCGCGGAGTGACTCCAGCGCTGTCCCCAGTGGCCACCAGGCACCAGCGCCCCCTTTGTGTGGCCTGCGTCTCTGGGCCACGGTCCTGCGGACTCACACGCAGCAGCTTTCTGCAGAGCTGGGAGGCAGGAAGCGGGCGGCGGGGACACGGGGACGGCCACGGAAGCGATGGAGAACAGCTGGTCACACACGCCGGCAAGGGTGGCCTTCGGAGTGGGCGGCCCCAGAGCCTCAGATAGCCGTGGCGACAGTGCATTCTGTCCCTGTCCTCCTACCCACCGCCCTCCTCGCTCCAGCCCAGAAATAGCTTCCTCACAGCCGCCCGTTGCACCGCCTGAAATGCCACTGTCACAACTTCCTTTGGATTGAGTCTCCTAGAAATCGTCAGTGGGGAGGGAGTAGGTACAACCAGCGACCCCTGTCCAGGACACAGACATTCGACCGAAACAAGGCAGCCCTTTTTTCACGGAAGGGGCTGTCCCTCTAGAGGACACTTGGCCAGAACCCTCCAGGGCTCCCAAGGCCCCTGCGCACCAGTCTGACCCCTGATGAGACCCCAGATGAAGGCGGGCAAACCTGTCGCCCTGGGCCTGGGGCCCTCCTGCACGATGACTGTGTCTTTGGGGGTTCCTGCTAGGCTAAGGGGGGTCCTGTGGCTTGGAGCCCCTGACAGCCTGGCCTCGGGGGATTGGGCCCCCTCGTTTGACAAAAGGTATCCCCTTTTCTCGTCACCATGAGAAGATACCCATGTGGGTCCTGCCAAGATGCCAACTTTCAGCCTCTCCGTGAAGCGTGTCGGAGGTGGATCCAAACACAGATAATCCCCAGCCAGCATCTAAAAAAAAAAAAAATGAAAGCTGTTCAAAATCGGCTCTGGTGTCCTGACTGGAGCCGCTTCTTCATTGTCACCGTCAGCTCTGACTTAGGCAGCGGGGTGGCTTCTGCAGGCTCTCTGCCTCAGCTCTCCTGCCCGGCCCACCGGGGACACCTCATCTTTCCTGGACGCCCCCCCCCCCGGCGGCCTACCTCGGGGACCCGCAGCCTGCGGGGTGTGGCAGTCGGGGGAGATGCGCTGGAAGACCCCCGCGGGGGTGGCCCCAGACCCACGGCAGGTCTGACCCCTTCCTGCCTGCTTCTCAGCCCCGAGGGCCGTCCTGTCTTGTCTGGGGGCCGCCGCAGTCGGGGCTACCACAGGCGGGGAGCCTTGCACACCCGAACCGCTTTGCCTCTCACCTGTGGAGGCGAGGAGCCCCAGACCCAGGCGTCGGCAGGGGCGGTTCCTTGTGAGGCCCGTGAGGGAGGACGGTCGTGCCTCTCCCAGCTTCGGGGGCTTGCTGGCCGTCTTCAGCCTTCGCCGGCACGCAGGAACATCGCCTGGACCCCGGCCTTCACCTTCACCTTGCGGTCCTCCTGGGGGCGCGTCTCTGTCCAGATTTCCCCCTTTTAAAAAGATCCACTGTTCTCTACTCCAGTATAACCTGATCATAACGTGCTACCTCTACAAGGATCCTATCTCCAAAGAGTCGCTTTCTGAACCCCTGGGGGTTCGGGAAGGGGGACCCCGTTCCACCCGTGACATGTCCCCATAAGCAAGCCCTTCAGCCGGTCTGCGTGTGTTTATTTTTCATGCCTCCCTGTTTTCATCTTCTCTGTGTCTATCTGTACTTCTCTGACCAGGATCTTTACAGCCGTAATGCCCATGGTAGCGGCCGGACTGATCATAGACGACCCCACCCTGCAGCCCCTCCGGAGACTGGTTCCCCTTGTAGGCACTGGGGTTTTGTGGGTTCGTTTGCAGCTGTGCCTTTGGAATGTGCGCTGCGGCTCTGCTGGGCTGGCCCGTCTTCCTTGGCCACTTTAGCTGCATGGCCGTCACCCGCGTGTTCCCAGCTGAAGTGGGGGTCGAGTGTGATTCGGGACGTGCCCTCGTGAGGCTCGACCTGCACGAGCAGAGCCGTGGCGTTCTCGGCCCTGTCACCGATAATTCTTTTTGTCTTTTTTTTTTTTTCTCCCCCGTTTCCATTCTAAAAACCACCTTGCCCATGATGCAGTAAAGAAGGTCCTTTAAATGACGGGTCAGTAATCAACACGCACTGTGACCCCCGCCCCCGAGTGACACTAACCCTGTGTTTTCGACCTTCACGCCCCAGCTTTCTAAACCGCTTTTGTTTTGCCAAGCCACACGTCAGAGAAAGCCATTTGGCCGTCCTTAAAAAAGGAAGAGCAGAGGAGGGGAGCGATGCTTTGTTTCTCTCTCTGTGTCCCCTTGGACAGGGAGTGGCTCGTGGCTTTCCCGCTTGACTCGGGTAGAGGTGAAATCTAACAGTGATGTGTTGCTGCTGTATTTGGGGCCAGCTAATTGCCCTGATTACACCACGGGAGGAGCTCACAAATAACCCAGTATGCACACTGCGCCTTCATTTGTCAGTATACACGTCTATTGTAGAGAAAAGAAATTCCAGCCGGAAACGAGAATTTCTCCAGATATACTCGGCTTGCCCCAGCTTTCAATGAAAGACCACTTTATTCCTGGTAGGAGGTGATCGTAGGGTCCAGTAACCACAGAATAGTAAAATTATTTTCACCCAAAACTGAACAGCATGGGCCACAGCACTTTAAAAAAAAAAAAAAAAAAAAAAAGGCTAACAGGTGAACACAGAGACTAAAAATAGTTATCTGAAGCTTTAGTTTCTCAGCGGTGGATTCCTATTCCCTTCTGCCCCTGGGAAACATAACATAGCTATGATTTCTCTTACCGAGTTCAGAAACCAAAATTCAAAAGTAGCGGGAGTCGGTGAGAATAGAATGAATCTCATTAGAAAGTAGGAGTGTCGGAGGACAGCGGACAGTTTAGGAAAGGTTTTGGGGAGAAAGTCAAGGTGGGCCACCTCGGGTTCGGTCCTGGTCTTTGTAGAGGTGGAGTCAAAGCAGACCTGGTTTGAAATGGGCCCGTTTGGGGGCGCCTGGGTGGCTCAGTCAGCTGAATGTCCCAACTCTGGATTTCAGCTCAGGTCATGATCTCAAGGTTGTGGGACTAAGCGCGACCCCCATAGGGTTCCATGCTGGGCATGGGGTCTGCTTAAGATTCT
>JAQQSY010006406.1:0-11073 GCA_028646535.1 Procyon lotor | reverse complement strand
GAATAGCCAGAGGAATGTTGAAAAAGAAAACCAAAGTCGGCGGCATCACAATTCCTGACTTCAAGCTCCATTACAAAGCTATAATAATTAAGACAGTGTGGTACTGGCACAAAAATAGACACATAGATCAATGGAACAGAATACAGAGCCCAGAAATGGACCCACAACTCTAGGGTCAACTGATCTTTGACAAAGCAGGAAAGAATATCCAATGGAAAAAAGACAGTCTCTTCAACAAATGGTGTTGGGAAAACTGGACAGCCACATGCAGAAGAATTAAACTGGACCATTTCCTTACACCACTCACAAAAATAGACTCAAAATGGATCAAAGACCTCAATAGGAGACAGGACTCCATCAAAATCCTGGAGGAGAACACAGGAAGCAACCTCTTCAACCTCAGCCGCAGCAACTTCTTCCTAGAAACATCTCCAAAGGCAAGGGAGCAAGGGCAAAAATGAACTCTTGGGATTTCATCAAGATCAAAAGGTTTTGCACAGCAAAGGAAACAGTCAACCAAACCAAAAGACAACTGACAGATGGGAGAAAATATTTGCAAATGACATATCAGATAAAGGGCTAGTATCCAGAATCTATAAAGAACTTCTCAAACTCAACACCCAAAGAACAAATAATCCAATCAAGAAATGGGCAGAAGATATGAACAGACATTTCTGCAAAGAGGACATCCAAATGGCCGACAGACACATGAGAAAATGCTCCACATCACTCAGCATCAGAGAAATACAAATCAAAATCACAGTGAGATACCACCTCACACCAGTCAGAATGGCTAAAATGAGCAAGTCAGGAAATGACAGATGTTGGCGAGGATGGGAAGAAAGGGGAACCCTCCTACACTGTTGGTAGGAATGCAAGCTGGTACAGCCACTCTGGAAAACAGTATGGAGGTTCCTCAAAAAGGTGAAAGTAGAGCTACTCTATGACCCAGCAATCAGAGGACTGGGTATTTACCCTAAAGATACAAATGTCGTGATCCAAAGGGTCATGTGCACCCAAATGTTTATAGCAATAATATCCACAATAGTCAAACTACAGAAAGAACCTAGATATCCATCAACAGATGAATGGATAAAGAAGAGTGGTATATATATACAATGAAATACTATGCAACCATCAACAGAAACAAAATCTGGCCATTTGCAACGACATGGATGGAACTGGAGGGTATTATGCTAAGCGAAATAAGTCAGTCAGAGAAAGACAATTATCACATGATCTCTCTGATATGAAGAGTTTGAGAGGCAAGGCGGGTGTTTGTTGGGGAGTGGGGGAGAGAAATGAAACAGGAAGTGCTGTGGAGGGAGACAAACCATAAGAGACGCCTAGACTCACAAAATGAACTTAGGGTGGCTGGGTTATGTTCATTGTGGAGGGTATCTACTATGTTAAGTGCCGTGAAATGTGTAAGCCTGATGATTCACAGACATGTACCCTGTGTCAAATAATCCATTATATATTATTAAAAAATAAATTAAAACAAATTAAATACTATGAACATCCTTGACACTAATTTGGATATCTAGATTAAGTGCACAAATTCTGAAACAATCACACACTACTAAAATGAACCCAGGAAAAAAAAATAGAAAATCTCAATTAGACTTATAACAAGTAAGAAGATTGAATCCCTAATACAAACCTCCCCAGGATAAAAGCCCAATACCAAGTGGTTTCATTGTTAAATTCCTTTAAAAAAAAAAAAGAAAGAAAAATGAATGAAAATGAATTGTTCTCAAATTTTTCCCAAAAAATATACAAGGAAAGAATATTTTCTAACTCATTCTCTGAGGCCAGCATTGTCTTAATATCAAAGTCAGAAAAAGACACTGCAAGAAGAATAACATGAAGATCAATATCCTTGATAGATTCAGAAATCCTCAACAAAATACTAGCAAAGCTAATTCATATTAAAATAGCTATACATTGTGACCAATTAGGAGTTATCTCAGAAATTTAAGGGTCGTTTAACATATGTAATGTAATTGATGTTATCCACCACAGAAATGGATTGAAGGAAAAAATGACCCTATCAATTGATGCAGAATATACATTTGTCAAAACCAGGCACCCTTTCTTGATAAAAACGTTCAGTAAACTAGGAATATGAGGGAATTTTCTCAATATGCTAAAAGCCATATAGGAGAAAACCACAGCTCATACCATACTCAATGATGAAAAACTGAATATTTTTCCCTAAGATCAAGCATGAGACAAGACACCTGCTTTTGGCACTTATATTCAACATATTACTAGAAATTCTAGTTAGAGTAATTAGACAAGAAAAAGGAAATAAATCTTTAAGTTTGGAAAGGAAGTTGTAAAAACTATATTCTCAGATAATATGATTTTATTTCTAGTAAACCCTAAAGAATACACACACTCACACAGACTCACAAACACACATCCTGTTATAACTCATAAATTCAGCAACATTGCAGTATACAAAATCAACAAGCAAAAAATCAGCCATATTGCTACATGCTAGCATCAATAACCTCTAAAGGAAATTAAGAAAATAATTATTTACAATATATAAAATTTATTAGAAATAAATTTAATTAGGAAGTCAAAAGACTTGTTATTGAAAATTACAAAATATTGCCTAAAGATGAAGACACAAGTAAATTCAAAGCCATTCTGTGTTTATGAATTAGAACATTTAATATTGTTAAGATGTGTGTATTATTCAAAGTGATCTACAATTCAGTGCAGTCCCCATCAAAATCCCAATGGTGTTTATTAAAAAAAAAAAAAAAAGGAAAACAAAAGCATCCTAGAGTTCATGGAATTCAAGAGATCTTAAATAGCCAAAACAGTTTGGAAAATAACAAAGTTGGGGAACTCAAACTTCCATATTTTAAAAATTACCACAAAGCAATAGTACTCAGAAGAATGTAGAACTAGCATAAGGACAGACATAAAGACCAATGGAATTGGATGGGGATTCTAGAAGTAAATCCACACATCTAAGTTCTACTCATTTTCAACGAGTCCCAAGATTATTAATGGGCAAAGAACAACAAATGATGGGAAAACTGAATATACCAAAATAAAAGTGAAAGATTGGAAGTTAATTTTTTTCTTATATCACATACAAAAATTAAGAAAAAAAATGGATCAAAACCCTAAATTTAAAAGCTACAACTATAAAAAAAATAGAGAGAGAAATTTTAATTATGTTGAATTTGGCAATGTTTCTTTAGTATGAAATTAAGAAGAAAAACAACAAAATGAAAAGCATTAAAATAAAAAAACCTTTTGTGCATAAAATAACAGTCAAGAGATGAAAAGACTGCACAAAATAAAATCTTTGAAAATCATATATCTTATGAAAGATTAATATTCAGAACATATAGAAAATAAATCAACAATATTTACTATTTAATAACAAGAAGAAAAATTACTCAATTAAGAAATGGACAGAGGCCCTGAATGGATATTTCTCCAAAGAAGACATAAAAATGGCCAATAAGCACATGAAAGAATTCTTAACATCTTTAGTCATTAGGGAAATGAAAATCAAAACCACAATGAGATATTGCTTAATACCTACTAGGATGTATATATCAATCCATGAAAAGGTATTGAGGAAAATTAAAATACATATTAGTAGTTGAAAGAAGGCAGTCTGAAGAGCTACATAATCTTTGCTTCTAACTACATGAAATTTTGAAAAAAAGCAAAACTATGTAAAAAGAAAACAAACAACTATGTAGACAGTAAAAATATCAGTGATTTCCAGAGGTTAGGTGTCAGAGAGTAATAAATAAATAGATATAGAATTTTTAGGGCAGGGGCGCCTGGGTGGCTCAGTCATTAAGCTTCTGCGTTTGGCTCGGGTCATGATCCCAGGGTCCTGGGATCAAGCCCTGCATGTGGCTCCCTGCTGGGCGGGAAGTCTGCTTCTCCCACTACTATTCCCTCTGCTTTTGTTCCCCCTCTCGCTGTGTTTCTCCCTGTCAAATAAATAAAATATTTTTAAAAAAATACTTCTGTGAACCTAAAATTACTCTAAAAATACAGTCTATTTAAACCAAGTAGCTACTGTAGATTTAATGTTGTGGAGTTTTGTTTTTTTTTTTTTAAATATACAATTCCAATTTTCTTGCATTTGAAATTTCTTTTCAGAGAAATGGACAAGATTCTGAATTATATGGGATTGATTCTGACAGTTCTATTCTGTTTAATCAGAATTCTCAAATATTTCTATCTATTTCAGGTGTGGTTCACAAGTGTCCAAAACTCTAAGCCAAATGATTCACCAAGAAATTTTGGGTCCACATGGGAAAAAATGGCCTCTCAGGGAGTAGTAAACTAGAAAGGCAAACATTAAAGTGGAGTCACAGATACTTCTCTTAATTTGACCTTATTTTCTCAATGAATAAAGCAATCCAGTATCTACTCCAGAATATGAAAAAACATTTGTAAGTAACAAAGTATAAAAGGTTTTGGACTCAGACATTCCAAGGAATCCACCACTTTCTAGCTATATAACGTGTGCAAGGGATTCTGTCTTTCTTAGCTTCAGTTTTCTTATCTGAAATATGATAATAATGTCTCCAAACAGTAAGGTACTTACTGACTAAAATGATGTAGAGCAACTAGCCCAATAAATGACTAATAAGGGGCGCCTGGGTGGCTCAGTCGTTAAGCGTCTGCCTTCAGCTCAGGTCATGATCCCAGGGGCCTGGTATCGAGCTCCGCATCAGGCTCCCTGCTCAGCAGGAAGCCTGCTTCTCCCGCTACCATTCCCTCTGCTTGTGTTCCCTCTCTCGCTGTGTTTCTCGATGTCAAATAAATAAAATCTTAAAAAAAAAATAAATAAATGACTAATAATATCTAATATAGTAGCAGAATCATCTTCCTTTTTATAAAATAATTTCTTAACTTTCTCTATATAGCAACACAAAACTAGGAGATTTTTGCTCTTACCAATCATGGAAAGAAAGATCAGAACTGACTCTAGCTTAACCACTGGGATGAACCTGGCCTCTAGGGATAAAGAATCACGAACTTTTTGGTCTTGTCTGAGAGTAATAATAATTCTGTTCAAGGTACAATTAGAAATGGCCAAGAGACACAAGAGTTAATAATAGAATGCACTGTCTAGCTCAATACCTTAAATTATGAGTTGTGAAGCCACCCTGAAAAATTGTGTTTGGGGGCACCTGGGTGGCTCAGTGGGTTAAGCCCCTGCCTTCGGCTCAGGTCATGATTTCAGGGTCCTGGGATCAAGCCCCACATCAGGCTCTCTGCTCAGCAGGGAGCCTGCTTCCCCCCCGCCCCCGCCTGCCTCTCTGTCTACTTGTGATCTCTCTCTCTCTCAAATAAACAAATAAAATCTTTTAAAAAATTGTGTTTGTAGTCTAATTTTTCTTAATACCTTTGTGTGTGTGTATATATATAAATATGTACATACATGTGTGTGTGTACTTCACAAAGTACGCACACACATGTATGTACATTTTTTTTCTGTGCTTCAGTTTCAGCTCTTAGCATAATCATAGAACAGACGTTTTTGTGTGTTTGCATCTGTCTTCCCATTATATGAAGAGCTTTTTGAGAAAGAATGACCTCTGTTTTGAATATTTCGTGAACAGATACATGTATCCTAACACAGAACCTGGGACATATTAGGCAATTAGTAAATATTTTTGTACTGCCTCTCTTGTTTGGCTATCAGTATAACTCATATGTACTACAGATTTATCTGTGTTGTCTGTAATTCTTTAGCCCTTTGAATTACTGAACATCAGTGTCAGAATATCTCAACCAGCAACTTATTCACCAATGTCACAGGAAAAAATTATCATAGTAGCATTTGTTTCTAGAAGATGTTTCTACTTATCATCTGTACAATCTACTTTGTAAATGTACTCACCCAACCACATATTTAAGGACCTGGAAACCCAAATTATTTCTTGCTGTGCTTTAAGCATGACTGCTTCTGGATACAAGATAAGAATACGAGGGCTTTATTACTATACTGTTATTATACCCAAGCATAAGCTATGGAAAGGTAGAAGTCCTTTATGCTTCTCACTGGCTTCAGTTTGCTTCCTTAAATGGATTGAGTCAAGGCCACGTTTTCATGCCATAGACATGCCATTCAAACACCAGTGTAACCATATTTGAAAAGCCACTCTGTACCACTTTATTGCCGCACATGTCTTTTACATCTGGCAAAGGCCATTTCTCTGCATGTCAACAGTAATTCAATTTAACAGCTGCCTCTTTTGACAAGCTTAGTGTCAGACTCTAAAATGACAGGGTGACAGTTTTCTTTTTCCTGAACAGAACATAGTGCAAATTAACTATTTGAATACAGGAGTATTAAATGCATTTAGAATACATTAATTTTTTTTCTGAACAATCTGAATAGGTTTGGGATATTATTTATATGCATATATGGTCTATAGAACTACTGAAGCTAATGATTCAAGGTGTTTTTCAGAGTGTTCTGATTTGTACCTGAAATACACTAATATAAAACTAAAAAAAAAATAAATGATATTAAGGCAATTACTGAAAAGAAACAGTGGAAATTGGGATATGTGTAGAATAAGCTCTTGAGTTACTTTGTCTAAATTCATTAGAGTTCTCTGTGAATTCAAGCAACAGAGTTAAAGTGCTGGCTAATACAACAGCTGATGACATCATAAGCTAAATTTTTCCATTGCAGAGTTTCTGCATACCATTTTCTCTAAGGAAAGCTGGTTATGAGAAGTGGCCTTGGGTGTAATCATAAACTTAATGACAAGACTGTTCTGTGGCACTTTCATGGCTATCCATATTTTTCTGAAGTTTGCCTGCCTCAAAGTAAGAACCTAGGAATTTGGTTCTACCTACCTGCTTCCTGTTTGATTCTCTTGAGATCAAAACATTATGACTGAAGTATTTTCTTTTTAAAAAATATTTTTATTTTTATCTTATTCGAGAGAGAGAGAGAGAGAGAGAGAGAAAGAAAGTACAAGCATGGGGAAAGGCAGAGGGAGAAAGACAAGCAGACTTCCTGCTGAGCAGGGAGAAAGGAGCAGGGCTCCTTTCTTGGATCCTGAAATCATGACCTGAGTTGAAGTCATATGCTTAACCAACTAAGCCACCCAGGCACCCCTTAATTGAAGTACTTTCTGCCAGTCACTGAGGTGCACATGAGGATACTGGGGAGAAATAAAAGCAGATATAACCCCTGTCTTCATGGAGTTTTCAGTCTATTACAGTATTAATTTTCTATGACTGCTCTAACAAATTATCATAAACCTAACAGTTTAAAACAGCACAAGCTTATTATCCACAGTTCTGTAAGTCAAAGAAGCCTGAACATAGTTTGCTGAATTAGTTCCTCTGCTTAGAGTTTCACAATGCTGAAATCAAGGTATCAGCAGCACTGTTGTCCTTTCTGGAGACTAAGGGAAAGTATGTATCCTTGATCACACTGGTAATTGGTAGAATTTAGTTCTTTGTCATTGTAGCAGAGAGTTTCACATTTATTGCTGACTGTCAACTGAAGGTTGTTTCTAGCTTTCAGAAGCCACCTGTATTTCTTGGCTCTTGGCCTTTTTTTTCTATATCTTTATAGATAGCAATGGCAAATCAAGTCCCTCACATGCTTTGTTTCTTTGCTTTTCTTCTACCACATCTCTCTGACTTCATCAAAGAAAAGGTTTCTACTTTTAAGGAGGTATATGATTAGATTGGCCTAACTGGATCATCTTCTCATCTCAGTTCCATAAATTTAATAACATAATAAAATCTGCAAAGTGCCTTTGTCATCTGTGGTAAACATATTCACAGGATTTGGGAATTAGGTCATGTGCATATGGGGGAAGCCATTATTCTAACAAATTCATGGGGAAAACAGAACTTTTGAAAGTCTAATAACTTATAAAAGAAGCACAGAATGTATTTTGAAAATGTTACAAGGATGGGCATCTATATGTTTTTATATATTTTACATATTTAAAATAAATAAATAAATACAATCTTAAAAAGTAAAAATTAAAAAAATAAAAATTTGAAAATGTTACAAGAAGGATTTAACCAGAAGTTCAAGAAATATCTTCCTAAAGACGTAATTTATATGCTGATATCAAAAGAAAGAATAGGAGTTGGCCAGAAAAATAAGATTGTGTAAGAAGAAAGTTTCAGAAAGAGGGAAAAGTAGGTATACAAGCCTACAGATAATTAAAATAATACTGAAGATGAAGTAGATTTCATTTAAGATAATAATAATAAAAAAAAAACAAGAATTGCTGCATCACTGTAGGAAGTGGAAGCAGGTAATATAATGGGCTGGAGAAGTAAGCAGGAACTATATTATTTTGGTACCTTTGTGCTTTGTTAAAAATGTAGATCTTTGACCTAAAAACATAAAAAATCCAATGAAAAGTCTGACCTAGAAATGCTAGCATGCTTAAAATCTGTGTCATAGGACTTAAAATTAAGGCCCAGTGTTAAATGTATCTTGACATCTGGGGAAAAAAAACTGGGGAGATTTTGAATGGCCTAGTTGCAAATTTCTCTCCTTATTGTGATCCTGAAGAAAGGTACCCTATCCAAACATCCCTTATTATCACAGGGAAGACAAAATTCCCTGCAATCCCCAAATATAAGGCTTCAGTTCTCTGTTAGGCCATGGATGTATTTAAGCAAGCCAATTACACCATCCTGTAGGAACCAGGTATCACCTCAGCTTCTTAATTCTACAATGCCTGCTTCCCACATTCCTGGTTTACTCTGTTCCTGAGGACAACCTCATGTGGCCAGCCATTCATGGCATGTGGTCTCCTCCCCCACTAAACTGTGATTATATGTGACTAATACACTGCTGTAGATTTCAGCTTCCCAGTGTTAGTATTCTGTGTTTGTCCACCTATATAACCCTAGCTTAGGTGAATAAAATAAAACCTAGAGCTCTTTTATCACTCACAATTTTAATCTGACCTTTAACCACTTATTAAGAGGACAATTAGGGTAAAAATAGTAAGGCGCACTTAAAAATTTAGTAACAGAAAACTACTTAACATTCTCCCTTAACCTTGATTATGCAGGTTGGTAGAGAGAGGATTTGTATTTTATTTTATTTTTTTTAAGATTTTATTTATTTATTTGTCAGAGAGAGAGCACAAGAAGACAGAGTGGCAGGCAGAGGCAGGGAGAGAAGGAGGCTTCCCGCCGAGCAAGGAGCCCGATGCGGGACTCAATCCAAGAAAACTGGGATCATGACCTGAGCTGAAGGCAGCGGCTTAACCAACTGAGCCACCCAGGCATCCCAGAGGATTTGTATTTTAATATAAGAAGATCAGAGACAGTATGCTCCTTCCTCAAAGGATGTTTTAGTTGTCTAAGTACATTAATATATTTAACAGTGGGAGAAATATTTGGGTAATGAAGTTTTGACTGATTCCCTTTATTATACCACTTAAGCAGTTGCATATCTATGCATACAGGAGGTCTCGCTAGCCAACTAAGAAAATTTTTCCAGGCCCAAGGTAAAAAGAGTGAATAATCAAAAGCCAAACCCTCTACATTTTTTATCCAGGCTGGTTACTAATTTGCAATATTATCTTACAGAGATCATTTTCCTTCACTGAGTTTCAATACTTCTATTTGGAGCTAATATATGAAATGGTTAGGATCAATGGTCTCTATAGTTTCACTAATTTCTCATGTTCTATAATTCTATAAAAGTTTATTATTAATACTTCAAAGACATCAACTTCTTCTTGAATGTATGGACAGTATTTAACTATTATGTGGCCTGCTGATAAGTGGTGAGCTATTAAAAATTGAATTTCTGTGGTACAAGAGGAGGCTCTTTCTTTTAATTTTTTAGTTTATAAAAAGCAGGAAGGTTATCAGATGTTACTTTTCACCTTTTCCTATAGTATTTGTAAAAGTTACCTTAAATGGGTTACTTGTATGTTCCAGAGTTAATGCTTATTGTGATTTTATTGCATCAAAATGGTACAATTGAGAATTGACATATGAGGCTCTCTTACTGAATAAGAGTTACTTTAATTAATTTGTACTTTTACATCTTAATCAGCTTCATCTAACAGGGAGAAGAAAACAAAAGTGACATGATTAAATTACAAAGATTTGGCCTTCATTTCACTATGGATTTCTGAAATTCCCTAATTGGTTGTAGTTTAAATTCATCTCAACATTACATATCAACTTACCTCTTCGAAATTAGGACTTAATATAGATTCTAGGAACTGAAGCTCAGGAAGTTGAACAACTAGTCACTATGGGTATTCTACATTTTTATAAGAATAATGCACGGAAATCAGTTGCTTTCCTATACACTAACAGTGAAAATATGGAAAAGGAAATTAGAGAATCAATTTCATTTCCTGTAGCACCAAGAACCATAAGATACCTAAGAATAAACCTAACCAAAGAGGTAAAGGATCTGTACTCGAGGAACTACAGAATGCTCACGAAAGAAATTGAAGAAGACACAAAAAGGTGGGAAAGCATTCCATGCTCATGGATTGGAAGAATAAACATTGTGAAAATGTCTATACTGCCCAGAGCAATCTATACTTTCAATGACATCCTGATCAAAATTCCACCAGTTTTCATCAAAGGGCTGGAACAAATAATCCTAAAATTTGTATGGAACCAGAAAAAACCCCGAATTTCTAAGGAAATGTTGAAAAAGAAAAACAAAGCTGGGAATATCACATTGCCTGATTTCAAGCTTTACTACAAAGCGGTGATCACCAAGACAGCATGGTACTGGCACAAAAACAGACTCATAGACCAGTGGAACAGAATAGAGAGCCCTGATATGGACCCACAACTCTATGGTCAAATAATCTTTGACAAAACAGGAAAAAATATCCAGTGGAAAAAGACAGACTCTTCCATAAATGGTGCTGGGAAAATTGGACAGCTCTATGTAGAAGAATGAAACTTGACCATTTCCTTACACTATATATGAAGATTAACTCAAAATGGATAAAAGACCTCAACGTGAGGCAGGAGTCTATCAAAACTCTAGAGAAAAACATAGGCAGTAACCTCTTTGACATCAGTCAC
>JAQQSY010006405.1:0-11073 GCA_028646535.1 Procyon lotor | reverse complement strand
TGCCCCGGGCTCCCTCCCCAGCCTCAGACAGCTGTGGTCTATTTTGTTGCCCACTGCCTCGCCCTTCTTCCTACCTTCTTCAATGTGGCTTCTTCTCCACCGTTAGTTGTGGAGGTTGTTCTGCCAGTCTTTGGGTCATTTTCTGGGTTATTTGTGCCGATCTGAGTGTTATCTCGTTGTATTTGTGGGATGAGGTGAGCTTCATAGGTGAGCTTCACTTCACCCTCAGAGTAAGAGGGTCCTCTTACTCTGCCATCTTCCCAGCCTCCCCAAATGGACTTCTGATTAGCCCTTTTTATAAAAGTGGTAGAAAATAGAGGAGCTTTTTCTAAGGCTGTTATTGTGGTAATCTGTTGTAGAAAGTGTTTGAATTCAATGTGTTTGAATCTCAAGGTGTTTGAATTTCTGATGCAGAATTATGCTTCCAAGCATGGTGAGTTTTTCCTGTTTTGGCAGAGCTACTTAGTACACTTAAATGTTGCATGCCTATCCCTTATACTTCTGCTTTGAGGTGCATTGGAAAAAGTGTATCCATCTCTCAAGATGCACGCATTAATCCTCTTAGATAACTGAACCAATTCTGTAATGCAGGTCTCCATCTCTCAGGATTATAGGTTGGATCTGTGTAAACTTTGGCCCCCACTTGCATATGTTTTCCCTCTGCAGAGATTTGTTTAGAGCACTCAACATCTGCATAGTCCAACAAGTACCATGCATTCAGTTCTATATAAAAATGGAATGAAATGAGGATGATGGAACCTGCTGTAGTGATGACCATTGAGTTCTTTCATATTCTTTCCTGACATAATTGGTATCATCTACAGTCTAGTTCTATTCATTGTTTCCTAGCAGTGATCTCAGCATAAGTACATTTCTCCTCTTCAGGCTTAAATTTGATTCTCATGGAATGTGTAATTAAAGTCTTGATGAGTTGAGAAGAAGGAAATGAGGGAAAGGAAAATAAGTAATTATCACCAGTTGGTAACCTCATAAACTTGGCTTTTCATGGTACTCATAAAATAGCATGCTGAGTGTATTCAACCATAGTTATTCTCCTACAAACTCTAGACATATTCAAGCATGTTCGTATATTAGGGTAGCTCTGGTTCAGACAGTTGAATGGGAAAAAAACATTTTCAGTTTACATCTTTGATTTGAAACAGAGACTTTGCTTGTGTGGTAATTTAACTATGGATAAGCTTTTACATATACTTTTGTTACAGTTGGTTTTCATGCTTATCCTTTTAATACAGTGATCTGATTCTTGAATATACTTTTCATACATTTGGCTAACTAGAAAAGCAGTAGAATATGGTCTTTGTTCATTTGTGTATTTTCAGGATACTTATTCTTCATTTTTCTCTTAATGTGCTTTTGTCTCTGTTGCCTAATTATAGCTTCAGCCTTACCTCTACGAGACTTTATCTGTCAAATACTTGACATCCCAATGAGAATGAACAATTATCAACCTTAGGTATCATATCTATCTTAGCCTTCTTTTGCCAGGGATAATTGGTTAGCCTTTGGCCTTGATCAAATCTATTAACTTGAGAAGTTATGAAACTCTTTCCTTGATCTGAAATAGTGATAGCCAATCTCCAAGAAGTTCCCTATTTTTCCCTATATCCTGGCATTCTAATGCCTTTATTGTCATTCCTTCCCACAATGAGTAAGGCCTATCTGTGTAGATCATTGTGGAAATGATGGAGTCTGACTTTCAAGGCTAGGTCATAAAAAAATTGAGACTTCTACTTTGCTCCTTCTTGGATACTTGTTCTGGAAGAAGTTAATACCATGGCATGAGGGTACTCAAACATTCTATGGAAAGCCTAGAATTGAGGCCTCCTATGAATAGCCAGCAGTAGTTGAGGTGCTGAGGCCTTCTACCAATAGCCATGTGAGTGCGCCATCTTAGAAGACTTCTCCAGCCCCAGTTAAGTCTTCAGATGACTGTGGCCCCAGCTGACATCTTGTTTACCATCTTATGTAAGACTTAAGGCCTGAACTATTTAACTAAGCTGCTCCCAAATTTCTGACCCCAGAAATTGTGAGAAAATAAATGTTAACTGTTTTAGGACACTTAAATTTTGGGGTCTTTGATTAAGCAGCAGTAGCCAACTAATGCAGGAGGCAAAACTTGTGAAATTCAAGCATGATCCAGTTTACTAATGGCCAGGCTCAGTGAAGAGGTTTTCAAATAAGCAAGTTTTTTTAAAGGTCATTGAAAACAGGGATAAAAGGAAATTTAGTTCACAAAAGTTTTGCCTTTTCTTCTTGTTATTGTTTGCGTTTAGTCCATCAGTAACCGAAATGGAAAAAAAAAGTTGAGAAGATACTACCTGTGTTAGAGGATAAGAACAAAAGTGTAGCCCTCCCTTCCCCCACTTGACTTGATAGTATTGAGAAGAAGGTATATAGGTTTGTTCCCATAATACCAAATATGACTCTCAGGGATATTTGGGAGATTCTGGGCCCCTAGAAAGTCTTTAAAAACATTTGTCTAATTAACTCCTGGCATATGCCAAAAAGAAATCTTGTTCTCTTCAGATTCCAGGGGGAAAAAGTGCTTTGAACTCATTGATACCAGCCTCAAGCTTTAATATTCTCTCACTCCTACCCAATAATCTTCACTGCAAATTTGAAGGAAGAAAACAGAAAATTTTGAGTATGTGAAAGTGGTAGAGACTAAAGTAGCTTGTTATGATGTTGATGAGAGTAGAAGACTAGATATTTTGAAGAACTGAATGATAGGTAGATTGCCCTGTGGAATAATTTATGTGCATGGAATTTGGAAGAATAAATTGGATCCCAGGGTTGTAATATGAATTATTGGTGCTTACTGAGAGATATCATAAAATGGAACTAATCTAATTACCTTTCTAGTGCCAATGAGCATGTTTCCTAAGTACATCTCACCCTCAGTTGCCTTGGCTAGACGTACCAGACATTAAGGGAACTGACAAATTAATGCTTACTACTTTGTTTTTTAAAGAATATGTAGTAAAATTTACTTGTTTGAGGGGGGCATTTTACCATTCAATGAATTTTAATGCATGTATAGGTTCACTTAACTACTGCCACAGTCAGGGTAGACAAAGGTTCCATCAATCAAAAAAACTCTTTTTGTATTACCTATATGCAGTCATAACCTCCTCTCTCCATTTATCCCTTGCAATTACTGATCTGTTCCATCACTGTACTTTTGTCTTTTCAAGAATATTACATAAATATGTATAAATCCATAAATATGGCATCTAGCCTTTTGAGACTGACTTCTTTCATTCAGCATAATGCCTTTGAGATTCATTTAACTTTTTGCTTGTAACAAGAGCTCATTCCATTTTTCCTGAGTAGTATTCCTTGGTTTGATGTGTGAGTTTGTTTATCTATTCACACACTGAAGGACATTTCAGCTGTTTCCAGTTTTTGATGATTATGACTAGATCTAATAAACATTCATGTACAAGCTTTTGTGTGAACATAAGTTTTCAATTTTCTGGGGTGAATACCTAGGAGTACAACTGTTGAGTTGTGTGGTAAGTTTATGTTTTCATTTAGAAGAAACTGCCAAAATGTCTTCCACTTTGGCCATGCTATTTTCCATCCCCCAGTAATGTTCACATCTTGGCCACCACTTGGTATTTTCACTTTTTAAAAAATTTTAGCCATTCTAATAGGTATGTAATTATATATTCATAGTGACTTTAATTTTACATTTCCCTAATGGCTAATGATGTTGAACATCTTTTCAAATGCTCAATTGCCTACTTTCTATTTTGCAAAGGACATTTAATAAATATAAAAGAATATTTTAACATAAAAAAGTAAATAATTGTAGCTTCACAAAGGCTCACTACATTGTCTCAATACTTTTCATTTTACCTCAGGTCAGTTTAGATGTAACATTTGGGAGCCCTATAGTCCAAAACTTGTTATTTTGGCATTGGCATTATTGTAAGAATGCATGGATCCATTGTAGTCAATTTATCTTACTGAAAAGTCCCACAGGATAAATCTTCACTGGCTCTATAGCATTTACAGGGTCACATTTAAATGACATGGTCACATGTAACTGGCATGACAGTTGAGATACTTCATAACTTTTCTTCCCACTTTCTTTTTCAGCTTTATCTTCTACCATTCCCTCTACCACTTTGCTTCCAGCAACCTTATTTGTCTGTCTCCCATGGAATCACAATTTCATCCTTGCCCAAAAAGCCTATTCAAATCCTACTTATTCCTTGAGCTTTTTTTAAACCTCAGTGTTTTTATATCATGAATTACAAGTACAAAACACTGTATGAGTATATGTTTTACTACATGGAGATAGAATACTAAATTTGTGTTTTTACCAGAATCTGTATCACCCAATGCCAGCCACTATACCAATGGCTTTCCACAGGGATTTTCTACTATTCCTGTGAAGATTTATCTTTTACTCATCGTTTCACAATGTATATTCTGAGGAACATTGGCATTGGAGAAATCTGGAATTGCTCTAAACATGCAGACTTTTGGGTCCTGCTCTGGCCTTACTGAACTGAACTTTCTGGCGATGGACCCCAGGAATCTACATTTTAACAAATGTTCCATATATGATCCTTCGTCACAACTGAGTATGAGAACACCTGAATCTAGATTTAGAAAATAGTTGCTGAGGTCCTACCTCAGTAAAGCTATCTTATGTGACTTACAGTTCACAGTGATTTCAACTTTTGAAGGACTGTTGACCTCCCTTCCTATTTCAATTTGTCAATAGCATTCATTTGGGCATTTCTTCTGTTGTGTTATTTTGTGATTTTAATATTAAGTATGATTCATCTTATAATCCACTGAAGGATAGGAATCATTTTCATGCCCTCTTTAACCTGTAGCATAATATAGCAGGATATAATACACACAAAATCTTTATGTATTTACTGAATTGAGCATAAAAAAGTAAATAAAAGAATGTGAGAAAAATGCAGTGAAAGAGAAAACAAAGCACAAGCATGTACACACACACACATTTCATGTCCGTATAATGAAATCTTACATATCCTTTTTCCCCTTCCATTACTCATTTCTTGAATTTGCCTTTTTTTCTAGGACCTCTTGGTCCCTTGAGAAAATAAGCACAAGTCATACACACATACAGACTAGCTAGAAAAGGTCATTTTATTGTGTAGAGTGAGTGAAACTAGTACATCCTTCTAGGAAAGGGAGCCACACACCTTTTCTTGCATCTAAGTACTTTAAATGTGTTAGGAACTTGGTGAAATATGAGGATACACTAACCTTCCTTTGTAGACATCTAAATTTGGACATATAATTTCTATCCTTTCTGTAGTGCAGTTCTGAGTTTCAAAGAGATCAGCAATTGTATCTAATTTTTTTTTCACAAGCATAATTACTCTTCTGAACAATGATGATGTAAATTAGCTTAGGGAATCTTGCCTTTGATTTGAGATATTGTCTACTCATAGTGCTAAGTTAATTTAATCCTTTGAACATCCTATTGACACTTTCAAATATCTTAAATATTTTTTATTTTAAAGGGTAGCAAATATCTCATTGCATTTGTAGTGTATTGACTTGCCAAGTGTGATTGTCCCTGAAATATGCCATGATTTTTTCTACTTGCCCCCCAGTACTTTATTTACACAACCAAAATTTTGTATGCTATCTTCCCTTTCTACCCAAATCTTTCCCATTATTTAAGTCCCACAGCAATTTCCACCTCCTCCAAAACTTACTGTTACCACTCAAGCCCATGAGAACTTCTCCTTCCTGTGATCTAGTACTTCCTGTCTATAGCTCTCATTTGACACTTATCCTATAGATTGTCTGGTAGCATACTGTTGTTTCGCTGTGTTCTCTTGCATTGCTTGGCTTTCCACAGGCGAGTGTCTTATTTTGTGAGCTAGAAAAGGCCCCTTGATTGGGGACCTTCATTTTTATACTTATCTAGCGTTGAAGAAATGAATGAATAGAGAATTAAGTAGTTGTAGCAATACATTTACCTTTGTAAACACAACTGTTGGTGAAAAGTGGTAGAGGATGCCACAAAGCTAGTTTCTTAAGGAGGAAACCAGTGCAGAAATAAATATTATATATAAACAGATCTACTTGGACAGGACATACAAGTTTAGTGTGTATTTTTCACTCCTTGTTTATAAATGTTTTTGTAATTTACACTGGATAATGACTAATGATGCAAGGATATGATTGAGGCCATAACCATACTTGACCTGCATACTGATCTGTGAGAAGCATGCCCAAACTACTCATTTTTGTCATCTTTATAATCAATATTAATTACTGTGGCTGAATCCATCATATGTTGATTCCCACTAGTTGTTAAGACAATCCTAGAAAACAGATGGCCAGTGCCTTGGTCTGTTGGTTCTATACACATGGATATGGCCTTATATTTCGAAGGTCAGGATAAAAGTAAACAGCTCTGCTATGGCTTGTTAGTATAGTTGTTCTGCTTCAGAGGATACACTTAGAATACTGAACTTGTTGCCCTTTTTCAAGGTTCAAAGGAGTAGAAAAGGCTTAAGCCCCTGTCATCTTCTGAAATCCCTTTGGTTCAGAGGCTACTTAATCCAACCTACAAACCTAAGAGTCACCCTTAACTATTTCCTTTCTCTGATTCATTTAACCCAATCAGAAACCAAGTCCTATATAGTCTAGCTTTATAATATATCTTGAATCCATGCTCTACTCCCATTCTTACTGATTTTGCAATATTTCAGAGTTTCTCATTTCATCAAGATTCACTTTTTCTTTGCGTACACTCTCATCTGCCTCTCTAATAGAGCTCACACATTGTCTTGTGGGGGAATCATGTTATTCCTGCTTAAAATGCTTCCATGACTCACTGCCTAAATGATAAAATCTAGTCTTTAGGATGGTACCCACAGCCTCTAACCACACTGGATTAGAGTTTCCTGGATGAAATCATGCTGTTTCATGCATCCATAGCTTTCACATACTGCTCTTTGTAAATTGGAATGCCCTTCTCCAGCTTACTTACCGTATAAAGGCTCTGAGCAAGTACTGTTTCCAAGTTGAAGCTTTTCCTGACCATTCCTATGTCATCTCTGTGTCCACTATTCCCTATACATACTTCTTTCTTAGCACCTGTAAAATATTTATTAAATTATTTGTTTACATTTACATTTTTTGGTACAAAAGTGAGTATTTAGAATAAAAGAAATGACAAAAATTACAAAGTGTTAGACATTGACACCAAAACATCACCAAATCTGTAGCAGATAGACATAAAATCTTCTTTATGTGTACATACACACATATATACCCATATATGTATATGTACATGTGAGTACATGTATATATGTATATGTGTGTGTTATGTAATGTATATATGTATATGCATGTATACATATATATATATACATTTTTTAAGAGTGAGCTTTTTTTCAAAGACTTATTTATTTTAGAGAAAGTGAGCAGGGGATGGGGACAGAGAGGGAGAGGATCTCAGGCAGACTCCTTGCTGAATGTGGAGCCAGACATAGGCTTAACCAACTGAGCTATCCAGATGCCCTTATATGTATACATATTATATATATCATTAATAGTTCAACACACTTCTATAATACTTTTTACCATGTATTTTTGGCTATCTGTTTTTCCTAAATTGTGTTAAGAACACTTAATATGAGATCTATCTTCTTAATAGATTTTTAATTATACAATACAGTATTATTTATAGATACCAAGTTTCAAAATAACTGTAGAACTTAATCATCTTATATAACTGACACTTTATACCCGTTGAAAAGAAACTCATTTCCTCCTTCCCCCAGAGCATAACAACCACCATCTTACCTTCTGCTTCTATTTGTTACTACTGTAGATACCTCATATAAGGGGAATCGTGTAATATTTGTCATTCTGTAACTGGCTTAGTTTACTGAGCATAATGTTCTCCAGGGTCATCCATGTTGAACATATAGCAGGATTTACTTCTTTTTTTAAAGCTGAATAATATTTTATTGTAAGTATATGCTATATTTGCATTATCCATTCATCTGCTGAAGGACATTTAGGTTACTTTCCACATCTTAGCTATAGTGAATACTGCAATAGACATAGGAATGAAGACCTGTTCAATATCCTGTTTTCAATTATTTTGGACATCTACCCAGTAAGATTGCTGGATCATGTGGAAGTTTTATTTTTAATTTTTTAAGGTACCTCACTACTGTTTTGCATAGCAACTGTACCATTTTATAGATCCACTAACAATGTACAGCATTCCAGTTTCTTTACATCGTTGCCAGCACTTGTTATCTCTTCCTTTTGGTTTGTTTTTTTAAATAGCCATCCTAACAGGTGTGAGGTGACATATTACTATGATTTTAATTTGCATTTCCCTGATGATAAGTGATGTTGAACATCTTTTCATATATCTGTTGGCTATTTGTATGTCCTCTTTGGAGAAATGTCCATTCAAGACCTTTGCTATTTTAAAATCAAGTTATTTGTGTTTTTCCTGTTGAATTTTAGGAATTCCTGATATATTTTAAGTATTAATATCTTATAAAGTATATAGTGGCAAATACTCTCTCCCCTTCCATAAACTGCTTTTCACTCTACTGATTGTTTCCACTGCTCTGCATAAGCCATTTAGCTTGATGTAGTCCTACTTACCTATTTTTGCTTTTGATGCTTGTATTTTTGGTGCCATGTCTGAAAAAGCATAAAGCATTGTCTAGACCAACATCATGAAGCAGTTTCCCTGTTTTCTCCTAGGAGTTTTACAGTTTCAGATTTTATGTTTAATTCTTTAATCCATTTTCAGTGATTTCTGTGTATGGTGTAATATAGGAGTCCAATTTAATTCTTGTACATGTGGATATTTAGTTTTCCCAGCACCATTTGTTGAAGTGACTATCCATTCCCTGATCAGTATTCTTGGCACCCCTGTCAAAAATGAGTTAACTGGGGGCACCTGGGTGGCTCAGTGGGTTAAAGCCTCTGCCTTCGGCTCAGGTCATGATCTCAGGGTCCTGGGATCGAGCCCCGCATCGGGCTCTCGGCTCAGCAGGGAGCCTGCTCCCCCCTCTCTCTGTCTGCCTCTCTGCCTACTTGTGATCTCTGTCCTCTCTGTCGAATAAATAAATAAAATTTTAAAAAAATGAGTTAACTGTGTAAGCTGTATTTCTAGGCATTCTACTGTGTTCAATTGTCTGTGTGTCTGTTTTTATCTCTGTACCATACTGTTTTTATTTATTATAGCTTTGTAGTGAAATTGAAAACAGGAAATGTGATTACTTCATCCTGGTTTTTTTCTTTCTCAAGACTGTTTTGGCTTGTTGTGGTTTGTTTTTGTTTTTGTTTTTTGGCTTGTTTTTTCCTTTGAGGTTCCATTGATATTATGGGATTGTTTTTTTCTATTTCTGTAAAAATGTTGTTGGGATTTGGATAGGGATTGCATTGAATATAGATTGCACTGAGTAAGGTGGACATTGTCATAATATTTTAAGTCCTCTAATCAATGAACGTGCAATGTCTTTACATTTATGTGTATCTTAATTTTTTCATCAATGATTTATAGTTTTTAGCATACAAGTCTTTATGTCATTGGTTAAGATTATTCCTATGAATTCTCTACTGTTGATGATACTGTAAATGGGATTGTTTTCAAATAGCTCATGGTAAGCCTACATAAATGTACCTGATATTTATTTGTATGTTCGTTTTGTATTTTGCACTTTTCTGAATTAATTTGTTATATCTAACAGACTTTCTATGGAATTTTTAGGTTTTTCTACATATAAGATCATTTCATATGAAAACAAAGATAATGTTACTTCTTCCTTTCCCATTTGCATACCTTTTATTTCTGTTTCTTGCCTAATCACTTTGTCTAGGACTTCAAGTACTGGGTGAAATAGAAGTGGTGAGAGTGTGCATCCTTGCCTTGTTCCAGACTTAAAGGGAAAGTTTTAGTTTTATCACCACTGAGTATAATGTTAGATGTGGGCGTGTCATATGTGCTTTTAATATAATTTCTTGGGACAAACAAAAATGAAAACACAATATATGAAAACTTATGGGAAACAGCAAATGCAGTACTAACATAGTTTATTAAGATAAATTCATACATTAAGAAAGATCTTAAATAAAGAAGATAATGTTATACCTCAAGCAATTACATAAAGAACAAACTAATCCCAAAGTTAGCAAAAAGAAGGAAATAATAAAGATTAGAGCAGAAATAAACTATTACAAACTAGAAAAACATCAACATAACTATAAGTTGGTTTATGGAAAAGGTAAACTAAAAACCCATTGCTAGTGTAAATAAGGAAAAAAAAAGAGAGAAAGAGAACACAAATAAAATCAGAATTGAAAGAAGACACCATTACAAATGATGCCAAAGAAAAACAAAAGATCATAAGAGACTGCTATGAATAGTTTTATAAAAACGAATTGGATAACATGCAAAAAATGGATAAAGTCTGAGAAAAATACAAACTACCAAAACTAAATTATGAAGAAATAGAATAATTAGAACAGACCAATAATGAGTAAGGAAACTGAGTCAGCAGTCACAACCTCCCAAATTAAAAAACAAACAAACAAACCTAGTACGAGATTGCTTCAATGGTGAATTATTCTAAATATTTAAAGAAGAGTTTACTCCAATCATTCATAACTCTTCCCAAAAAAACCTGAAAAACAGCTACATTTTAAAATTCACTTTGTTAGGACAACATTATCCTGACAACAGAGCCAGACAAAGACAGTAAAAGAAAAGGACCTTATAGGCCAATATATCTAATGAACATAAATCAAACACCCTCAACAAAATTTTTGCAGAGGCTGGGAAGATGGCAGAGTAAGAGGTCCCTAAGCTCACCTCATCCCACAAATACAACGAGATAACACTCAGATCAGCACAAATAACCCAGAAAATGACCCAAAGACTGGCAGAACAACCTCCACAACTAACGGTGGAGAAGAAGCCACATTGAAGAAGGTAGGAAGAAGGGCGAGGCAGTGGGCAACAAAATAGACCACAGCTGTCTGAGGCTGGGGAGGGAGCCCGGGGCA
>JAQQSY010006404.1:0-11074 GCA_028646535.1 Procyon lotor | reverse complement strand
TTTTGGAGGGGAGGGGGGTGGGCGTTGGGCGAGCCTGGTGGTGGGTATTGAGGAGGGCATGTACTGCATGGAGCACTGGGTGTAGTGCAAAACAATAAATCTTGTAACACTGAAAAAAATAAATAAATAAAATTAAAAAAAATACTTTAGTAATTAGATTTATCTTCTTCATAGCACTTGATAAGGAACTTCTTCATATTCAGTTTTCCTCTTTTAAAAATGACAGTTTTAGGTCATCTGTGCTTTGAAAAACTTTCAGAGAAAAAACAAAGAAAGACACAAGGAGGGAAGAAAGGAGGGCAGACTGAAAATCTTTCCAAAGAAGAAAGAATTTTTTGTTCTGACCAAAGAAGGATTGGGCTAGTTTAATCCCCTTGTATCAAATATTCATACAAGAAACACTGGTAGATTTTTTAGCAGTGTCTGACATATTATAAGCATTTGATACAATTTTTTCAATAGATGTAATCAGCTTCAGATGATAATTATTTAACTAACAAGAACCCTCTGTGCATGGCATGAATTATCCTGAGCTTGCCATAATTGTATAAGGAGAAAATTCAGAGTTGAAGTCAAGAAAAGTGAACTGGTCAGTGACTGATTGCCTTATTTTAACTGTTTGCATTGGGGCCAGGAGATGGGGTAAGGGGGGGTAAATGAACTGTAAGTTAGAGCACACTGAATAGAAGGGATAATTAGCCATCAAACTAGGTATAAAGGCAATTCATAATAAACACAATACAATCTGCCAAAGTAAGAAAATCTTTCTTTCTCTTAAATAGAGACAAAGGGGAATACAGTGACAAAGATATTAAAAGGTATTTTTTTCCATTGCAAAAATAAAACTGCTTTAAAATATACTATTCTGTCAGATCTTTCTCATGTCTTTTTCTAACCATATACAGAAACACTCCTTTCATTGAGGGTAGCCTATTTGATGTTTCTATTTTTTCTCAGTTCTTTAGTATGTTAAAGATGGGGAAAAAGAACAAGGAAAATCTTTAGGTTATATAACTTCATTTATTTTTTTAAAAGATTTTATTTATTTATTTGACAGAAAGAGAGATCACAAGTAGGCAGAGAGGCGGGCAGAGAGACAGGGGGAGGCAGGCTCCCTGCTGAACAGAGAGCCCAATGTGGGGCTCAATCCCAGGACCCTGAGATCATGACCTGAGCCGAAGGCAAAGGCTTAACCCATTGAGCCACCCAGGCGCCCCTATAACTTCATTTAAAAAAATTTTATAGAACATATCTAAAGTTGAAATATGAAAAAAAATAATAAAACAGATGCCCATATATAAAACAGATATTCAACAACTAGTAGTATTTTACCTGATTTTTTCATTCTTATGTTTTTTTTTAATTATTCATTTATTTATTTGACAGAGAGAAATCACAAGAAGGCAGAGAAGCAGGCAGAGAGAGAGGAGGAAGCAGGCTCCCTGCTGAGCAGAGAGTCTGATGCGGGACTCAATCCCAGGACCCTGAGATCAGGACCCCAGCCAAAGGTAGAGGCTTTAACCCACTGAGCCACCCAGATGACTCCATTCTTAGGTTTTAAGAAAAAAATGACCAAAACAACTTTTGATGTTCTCTATCTTTTCATTTTTTCTATTTGCTATTTTATTTATTTGTGTATTTTATCCTTATTAACCATCTTTCTACTTTCTTTGGCTTTATTCTATTACCTGCAAACTAGATTATTAGTGAATTAGCTCATTGATTTGTTATCTTTCAGCCTTTGCTATAGTCTATGCATTTATTTTTTTTAAGTTTTTATTTAAATTCAAGGGAGTTAACATACAGTGTAATGTTAGTTTCAAGTGTACAATATAGTGATTCAACACTTCCATACATCACCATGATGCTCATCATGACAAGTGCACTCCTTAATCCTGGTCATTTGTTTCACCCAGCCTCCATCCTGTACCCTCTGGTAATCCTCAGTTTGTTCCCTACAGTTGAATCTGCTTCTAGTTCTCTCTCCCTCTCTCTTTTATTGTCCTTTGTTCATTTGTTTTGTTTCTTAAATTCCACATATGAGTGAAATCATATGATATTTGTGTTTCTCTCATTTTGCTTAGCATAATATTCTCTAGTTCCATCCATGTCATTGCAAATGGCAAGATTTCATTATTTTTGATGGCTGAATAATAGACCATTATATATTATATAGATAGATGAAAGATAGATAGATGATAGATAGATAGATAGATAGATGATAGATGATAGATAGATAGATGATGATAGATAGATAGATAGATAGATAGATAGATAGATAGATGATAGATAGATAGATAGATAGATGATAGATAGATAGATAGATAGATAGATAGATAGATGATAGATAGATAGATAGCAATTCATCAGTAGATGGACACTAGAGCTGTGTCCATAATTTGGCTAGTGTAGATAATGCTGCTATAAACATTGATGTCCATGTATCCCTTTGAATTAGAAATTTTGTATTCTTTAGGTAAATACATCATAATACAATTGGATCATAGTGTAGTTCTATTTTTAACTTTTTGAGGAAGTTCCATATTGTTTTCCAAAGTGGCTGCCCCAGTTTGCATTTCCACCAACAATGTAAGAGGATTCCCCTTTCTCCACATCCTCACCACCACATGTTGTTCCTCATGTTGCTAATTTTCACCATTCTGACAGATATGATGTGGTATCTCATCATGATTTTTATTTTTATTTTCTTGATGATGATTGACATTGAGCATCTTTTCATATGTATGTTGGCCATCTGTATGTTTTCTCCGGAAAAATGTTTGTCCATGTCTTTTGCCCATTTTAAAAATTGGATTATTTGGTTTTTAGGTGTTGAGTTTTATAATTTAGGTATATATTTTGGATACTAGCCCTTTATCAGATATGTCATTTGCAAATATCTTCTTCTATTCCATAGATTGCCTTTTAGTTTTGTTGATCATTTCCTTTGTTGTGAAGAACCTTTTGATTTGAAGTCCTAATAGTTCATTTTTGCTTTTGTTTTCCTTGCCTCCAGAGACATATTTAGAAAGAAGTTTCTATAACCAATGTCAAAGAGGTTATTGCCTATGTTGTCTTCAAGGATTTTGATGGCTTCAAGGCTCACATTCATGTCTTGATTCCATTTTGAATTTATATTTGTGTATGGTGTAAGAAAGTGGTCCGATTTCATCCTTTTGCATGTTGCTGTCCAGTTTTTCCAGCACCATTTGTTGAAGAGATTGTCTTTTTCCCATTAGATATTCTTTCCTACTTTGTCAAAGATTAACTGACCATACAGTTGTGGGTTCATTTTTTGTTTTTCTGTTCTCTTCCATTGATCTATGTGTCTATTTTTGTGCCAGTACTGTACCGTCTTGATCACTACAGCTTTGTAATGCAACTTGAAGTCCAGTATTATGATGCCTCTAGCTTTGCTTTTCTTTTTCAAGATTTCTTTGACTATTCGGAGTCTTTCATGGTTCCATACAAATTTTAGGATTGTCTGTTCTAGTTCTGTGAAAAATGCTGTTGGTATTTTGAATTGCATTGAATGTGTAGTTTGCTTTGGGTAATATAGCCATTTTGAAACTATTTGTTCCTCCAACCCATGAGCATGGAATGTTTTTCTATTTCTTTGTGTCATCTTCAATTTCTTTGCATTTAATTTACAAATTTCAAAAAAAAATTATGTGTTTGACATAAATTGTTCTCATTGTTATTTTGCTCTAAAAAATTGTAACTTTCAGTATGATTTCTTCTTTGACCTACAAATTATTTGGAAATATATAGGTCTAATTTTAAATCTGTGACATTTCTTATTTTCTATTTTATTTTAATCTCTAATTTTAATCCAATCTATCAGAATAGCTAGTTTGTATGGTGCTAATATTTTTACATTTATTTTCATATCTTTTTCCATGTAAACTTGAAAAGAGATATGAACAATAAAACCAAAATAAATAATCAGAATATTCTGATTTACAGAGACCAATGGCATTAGCTAGTTGATCATAGTGTCCCTAGAAAAGAAATACATAGGAACTCAACTAGTTCTTACTTGATCTCTAAAAGAAAATCAGTTCCAGGTCTTATGAACAGAAGTCTAATTTGGATAACCAAAACAGAGAATCACAACCCCTTGATCAATTTCCTGACTTGAGCCAGTTTAGAGATTCAAATTCCCTTGAATTGAGGAGTATAGTCTGCTGGAGGAAGGAATCTGGAACACCACCAAAAATTTATACTGCTAATCTTCTAAGTTTTTCTCAATGAAAACTCAAACCACTTACCAGGGTGACTATGCTTTGGAGAAAGGCAAATAGGCTTTTTGGTGATGTAGTCATCACTAAAGTCGAGACAGTGTAGACACTGTCTTTGAACTGACACTAATTCCAGGAGATACAAAATATCACTGTTGTTCACTGGTGAGAGTAAGATCATATGGAAGTCAGGCTATCAGTGGAGTTTCAGCTCACATCCATCTCACAGTAAGTCCAGTGGGTCCTGGACCCCAGCCCATGTTTATTTCCCCAGTCTTAGAATGCGTAATAGATAGACACATTTAGCCACTGAGAGAATCCCAACCCTGGTTCTCTGATCTGTGTTATGAAGGTTGTTACAGTGGGAGAGGCTAAGTTGAAAACATTAGAATTGCCTCTACCTACAAAATAACAAGTAAAATAAAGGCAATATTATATTATTGGAGGAATTGCACAGATTAGTACCCTCATCAAGGACTTGAAGATGCTTGAGTAGTGATTCCTACCACACCCTCATTCAAGTCATCCATTTAACCTGTGAGAAAA
Source organism: Procyon lotor (assembly GCA_028646535.1). Lineage (NCBI taxonomy): Eukaryota > Metazoa > Chordata > Mammalia > Carnivora > Procyonidae > Procyon > Procyon lotor. The sequence goes on along the minus strand of JAQQSY010006404.1, from coordinate 6,287 downwards.
CAGATGTATCTTGGGCCGAACTGTGCTGAAATCTCGTCTCTACTACTTGGGAGTTATGTGATATTGAGTTACATTATCTTTGCTGACTTTTTTTCTTTATCTGTAAAATGGAGTTAATTACCCATTTCACACAGTTATTATGAAATTAAATAAAATACCATTTAAAGAGTTGTCATTCAATTAATATAAACCAACTCTCTCCTTGAAAATGCTGGTGGTTGAGGGATTTAGCATCATTCTCTACTTCTTCTACTGTTTTTTTGTTTCCTCCGAAGTGTTTTTTATTCATTTATTCATTCACTCATCAAATATTTATACCCACTATATGTCAGACACCATGAAAGGCACCCAGAAAGCAATGATGCACAAGTCACACTTAGTGTATACAATCTTATGTATACAGTTAGCTAGAAGATAGTCACAGAAAATATAACTAAAAGTGCCATGAATATTATGAAGAATAGTTGCAAAATGTTTTGGGAGCTTATAAATCGGCACCTACTCTTATCTCAGTGCTGGGAGGAGATCCTCACAAGTGTGTAAGTCAAGAAAAAGAATAGGCTTTGGCAAAGAAAGGGGTTAGAGAAGTCCAGTAGAGACTTATAGAGATTCAAAAGGTAGAGATAGTCTGGGGTATTCAAGGACCAAAGAGAAGGTGACTGTGACTGAACCATGGTGAATGATGGGTAAAGATGGTCATGCTCAGCCTACAGAAGCTGGCAGGAACCAAATTAAGCCCCACCTTTCAAGCTTTTCTTAGGGTTTTGATCTTTATTCTGAGAAAAAAAAATGAAACACTGTTGAAATAAATGAAGCCAGCATTCTACTGATTGCATTAATAAACAGGAAAAATGTGTTTTATGAGGCCAGGGTAAATTGTTTAGGTATTAATATCTCTGTTTTCAGAATGTGAAATCAAAGTTTACTTCAGCTAAATACCACTCTCCCAAATCACACAAACCTGTATTGTATTTCGTATTGTACAATTATAAAATGAATAGGAAGTGGAGAATGAAATGGTGAAAAAGAAAAGTTTAAGTAAGTCGCCTCATTTTTTCAAGCTCCCACAATCCTTGACTGTCATCCCAGGACAAAATAATTAGACAAGGCACTTATAGCTCTATCTGACCCAGAAAATCATGTAACTGACACATTGGGAAATAAGTAAAATCATAGTATGGCAGCTTCATTTTTTAATGGTCTACTTTTGGAGAATGAAGAAACAAGGGTCCCTAATTTTGAAGAGATTCTGTACTCACTGTCTCTAAGTCTTCCAGGCAAACATGCATGATTGAAAGCTTGTATAACCAAGTAAATAAATAATCAAAAATAAACACAGACACCATAGGACCTGTTCATTAAGATTATCGTATATCATATATCTATACATGAACTAAATAAGATGAATTGTGGAGAACTGAGACTTGAAGCCAAAGACTTAGCTTCCAATTCCAGCTCTGCTACTTTCTATTTGTGTGACTATGGGAAAATCGCCTTTTTTTTTTTTTGAAAGATTTATCTATTTATTATTTCAGAGGGGGGGCTGGGGAGGAACAGAGGGAGAGGAAAACAGAGAGAAGTTCCAGAAGACTTCCTACTGAGCAGAGAGCCTGACATGGGGCTCAATCCCAGGACCCTGAGATCTGACCTGAGCTGAAACCAAGAGTCAGATGCTTAACTGACTGAGCCACCCAGGTTCCCCTCCCCTGACTTTTTAATTTTATCAGTCACCTTGGCAAAATAGATCTAACTTTATTTAAATTATTATGTATTTATAGAAACTTATGGCTAGAAATGTCCTAAGAGATCATTAAATCATTCAATGCCAATCCCCCCTGTACAAGGATGAGGATAATAAGGCCAGCCAGAGTAAAAGCCCCACAACTTTTGACCTTGACCTTCATATTGTTTCCAATATATCTTACTTATTAAATAAAAATAAGATAAATTTACTCTTCCAGGAGCTTAACTTTCCTTGTATCATTTTATCCTTACAATAACCCAATGATATAATTATATTATGATCCTTATATTGTGGAAAAGAAATAGAGGATTATAATGTTTAGGAAAATTGTAAAATTATAAAACTAGTGGAAACTGAAGCCAGTTTATATAAAACTAGTGGAAATCCACTAGTTTTATATAAAACTAGTGGATTCAGTTGTAATTTGAAGTCAAGTCTTTATTTTATTTACTCCCTCTCCCTTAAGCTCCAAGGTACCAGATTGCCCATCATACATTCTTTTCTTCTTCACCTCTGCCTTTATGCCTGATTATCTCCTCACACATATAAAGTTGTTTTTGGAAGAACCTTAGGACTCCTGAGCTCAGCACTCCCCTCAGGAAGACCTAAGGCCTGGTACATGTGGAATATGCGCTAACCAAAGGCTTAATGTTGAGGTAGTCAACTTCCTGATCTCATTAACATACAGAAAAATCTCTAGAAAGCAAACAAGTAGGCATTTTGTTCAAGTATGCATTCTGAAAGAACATGGATAATTTAGGAGGACAGAGGTTAAAGACTAAAATTAACATCTGGCTAGGACCTTTCAACTCTTCCATTTGTGTTAAACTGCCATGAGTCCTGACATGGTTTATACCATTTGAACAATGATGAGAGAACTGATAATGATAATTTTGAAATGGTAAAAGACTAGTAGTGACTGAAGCAGCCTCACCTAGCATCTCACTCATCTACCTTGAAGACATATGAGCAGGATAAAATTCAAAGAGTAAAAACAGAAAAAGCAGTAATAGAAAAACAGTAAAAAATAAAAGTAAAAGCAGAAGAGAGCCTATCACCATAATATATAGAATTGTTGAGTCACTATACTGTACACCTGAAATGAGCATAACACTGTATGTTGACTATACTGAAGTTAAAATTTACAACTTAACAAAAAATAAAATAAATTTTTAAAAAAGAAGATTGCCTTATCACCAGGCATTAGGAGAAAGTTCCACTAACGACAACAATAAAAAAAGACTTAAGGGAAAAGAAATGGTGATCTAAACATAAATTTGGCTCTAGAAATAAAACAACCTTAACCAGCTGGAAGAAGGTAAGAGGATTTTTAAAGGCAGGTTTTCCTGAATGGAAATGTACATGCAGTAGGTTTATTGGGAAGAGTTTTTAAGAACAACAGCTACAAGGAAATGAATAAGCTTAGACTAGGGAAGAAGTTTAACTTTTGGTTTTCAGAGCTGAAAAACAAAGCTGAAAGCTGAAAAGCTGGAAAACAATTCCACAGAGCTCTCCTCAGCTGGGGGAACGGCCTTTGCATCCCCACACTGATCAGTCCCCTGGAAGTGTATTTAACCTTTGATGGTTCACCTTGCTTTGGCGATGGATAATTCACAGTGAGGACCTTGCATTATCAGCAGCCAGTACTCCCAATAGCTGGGAGAGTGTTTGTCTATCCCGAAGGCATAATCAGGTACATGCACTACAACATGCACTAATAAAATACTTTCTCTTCACATTTCTCCCTGAAAACTCCCTGGATCAGGCTATACCGAATGGGAAAACCGGGAATGGATATTATTTTAGAGGCTGACTAGATGCTTCTCCCCCTTTATCTCACTTCTCTTCATGCACTCAGAGATGACAACTCCTTGAATAATGAATATAGCACACTTGAGGGAAGTAGAAGCAATGTGTTGTCTTTGGAGGTATAATTCCTAGAAAAAATACTTTATTAATATGTGGAGTCATGATGATGGCTGATTTTCTTTTTCATGTACCACTAGGTTAGAGTTTAGATAACATCAATATAGGACCCAATACTTCCAGTGTCCCATGTCTTACTAGAAAAATCCTGCTCAATACCTGTCGTTGGACTGGAAACCATGCACAACAATGCCCCTGAGCCATAGATCAGATAATGGAATAACCAGAGTCCAGTTCAAAAGTAGAGGAGCCATAGCCAATTCATCCATCTGCAGCTTGGAAAACTGCACATTTAGAGAGATATACCCTCACTTTAAATGATGGGTAAATGTTATGAGTGTATATAATATTATATTATGGGTATATATTTATCATGGACATATAAAATATAGTTATACAGAAGAAGAGACTATAACATGGAATTAGAACTCTGTCTTGGACACTAGAATGATATCTCTTAATATTATCTCCTGAAGTATGAGATTAAATTTTATAAAGACAATGGAAATCCACTTTGAAGAAACAACTAGGTAGATAGGTAAACTAACAAAGACTTTGGGAATCATAAAAATTATCTTTATAAAAAATTAAATAAAAAATACAGGCTGGGGAGAAAGAGGCAAGATGGCAGAGGTGTAGGAGGCACAAAGAGCACTGGGTCTCAGAAGTCCAGCTAGAAAGGCAACAAGCCATTCTAGAAGCTGGTAAACACAGCAGGAGAGAGAAGAGAATAAGAACAACAATGCAAGGAACAGAAAATCGACCACTTTCCAAAAGGTAGGATGTGTGGAAAAAGTGAATCCAAAGCGATGGGAAGAGAGACCCCGGGGGAGGGGCCGGCTCCCAGGAGCCGCAGAGCCGCAGAGCACAAAATCTGGAACTTTTAGTCTTCTCCACTGAGGGGCATCACTCCAGAGGCTAAGAGGGGTTCAGCACTTGTGGGAACAGTGTGGTTTCAGGACCTGTGGGGTCACTGAGGGACCAGGGGAGGCCGAGTGCATCAGAACTCCCAGGTATTGGGGCGAAGAAGCCGGCAGCAGAGAAGGAGCCACCAACGCCGCACAGGCCTACCTTGGACTATAGGAACTGAGACACAGTCGGGCTGTTGCATTTCAAGCGAGGACCCCACGGGAGGCAGCTTTGGAGACACCCCCTCCTTCCTCCTCTGGGAAGAGTGGTGCAGGAGCACGCAGCAGGAATCTGCTTGTTTGGGGACTCCAGCCGAGGCCGGGCACGCCATATATAGAGGCACACCACCATGGGCTGGCTGAGCACAGAGCTCCGGCCACAGACAAGGGAGACGGGAGTGATTGACCACTTTCCTCTGAGGACATACTGAGGAGCACAGCGCACTTCACTCGACTTCTCTGGGCTGGAGACTGGGAGCCCGCCCTTTTCATTCCCTGCCTCCAAGGCACTACGGAAAGCGCTCAGGGAACAAAGACTCCTGAGAGCGAACCTGAGCAAAGTACTTGGCCCATTCACTGGAAAGGGTGGTGCAATTCGGCCTTGGGCAAAGACATTTGAGAACCACGGCAAAGGGCCCCTCACCAAAAAAATCAGGTGAGAATATCCAGCCAAGACCTAGTTCATCAATCAGTGAAAACTGCAGAACTCCAGAGAATCTTTCTCTCTCACCTATCTACTCTTACCTTGACAAAATGATGAGGTGGAAAAACTCACCACAAAAAAAAGAAGAGACAGTACCGATGGCAAGAGACCTAGTCAATGCGGACATTAGTAATATGTCGGAAATAGAGTTCAAAATGACACTTATCAAGATGCTAGCAGGGCTCAAAAAAAGCATAGAAGATATTAGAGAATCTCTTTCGGGAGAAATAAAGTACCTTTCTGAAGAAATAAAAGAAATAACATCTAACCAAGTTGAAATTAAAAAGCTATTAATGAGGTACAATTAAAAATGGAGGCTCTCACTGCTAGAATAAGAGGCGGAAGAAAGAATCAGAGATATAGGAGACCAAATGACACAGAATAAAGAAGCTGAGAAAAAGAGAGACAAACAATTACTGGACCACGAGGGGAGAATTTGAGAGATAAATGATACCATAAAACGCAATAATATTAGAATAATTGGGATCCCAGAAGAAGAAGAAAGAGAGACTGGGGGAGAAGGTATATTGAAGAAAATTATTGTAGAGAATTTCCCTAATCTGGCAAAGGGAGCAAGCATCAAAATCCAGGAGGCACAGAGAACACCCCTCAAAATCAATAAAAATAGATCTACACCCCGGCATCTAATAGTAAAACTTACAAGTCTCAGTGACAAAGAGAAAATCCTGAAAGCAGCTCAGGACAAGAAATCTGTAACATACAAAGGCAAAAATATTTGATTAACAGCAGACCTATCCAAAGAGACCTGGCAGGCCAGAAAGGACTGGCATGATATATTCAGAGCGCAAAATGAGAAAAATATGCAGCCAAGATTACTATATCCAGCTAGGCTGTCACTGAAAATAGAGGGAGAGATAAAACGCTTCCAGGACAAATAAAAACTGAAAGAATTTGCAAACACCAAACCAGCCCTACAGGAAATATTGAAAGGGGTCCTATAAGCAAAGAGAGAGCCTAACAGACCAGGAAGGAACAGAAACAATGT
>JAQQSY010006403.1:0-11074 GCA_028646535.1 Procyon lotor | reverse complement strand
AAAGATTCAGAATCGTTGTGTGGTAAAAGAGAGAGTCTAACAAGACTGTGTTACGTGGATCTGTCTGAAAGACTTGATGGGCTTACTTACAGTCACACAGTATTTGTCTTGTGTCATTGGGTCAGGCCTACAGAGTAGGCCTGTTCTTTTTGCGTTGAAAGGACCTCTGAGTCCCATTTTCTCATAGCCTGCCATAGAAATACATTCATCCTAGAAAAATCAGTGATGTAGGAAAGGCTGTGCTGCGTGCTGGGCGACCTCCCAGGGGCTTAGGGGAACTGGTTGTGGGCATCTCTTCCCAGCTGTGCACTCAGTGATGTCATATTGGCAGACTGTAGACAGCCATTCTCAGGGCCATTACACCAGAAAAAGGAGCAAATTACATACATCAGAGGATCAACTGCCCATCAGGATAATAATGATGGGCTTGATTAAAATAAAATATTTTTCAGAGAAAACAAGAATACTTTTCAATTAGAATATTAAGGAAGTGGAGGTGAGGTCAACACATTCTAAAGTTTGTGAACTACCCTTTGTCTAGAGAATGCAATATTATGAACATATTAAATGAGTCACAAGATACTTTTGGGAAATGCAAAAAGTGTTTGAACATCCCAGAATCATAAAGCTACTGAAAGTTAGAGAGACAATTACTCTTAGATACTGTTTAGTTTAAACCCATTAGAGCTACAGGGAAATAAGATGTTTTGGGAAGAGTGTGACTCCTTATTTGGTAATAGGTATGGTTCTTCAGAACTTCTAAGAATTTTATTAAGTAGAAATAACTGCTCTGTGAGAAATAAAATAGTGACTACAGAGTACACATTTTTGGACGTAGCTCTTTATTCCACAAGTGTTTTATAGATAAGGAGAAACAGAAGTTTAATTTTAAAATGCAACATTGTTAGAAATGGAGTTGAATAGGTTTTACTGCAGTGGTTGATAAATTTCATCAAGTGAAAGGTTACAAGTTTATTAGAATTATGAGAAATACAAAATAGAAGGGCATAAATACGTAGAAAATAAAAGGGGAAAGGATAGAGTCCCCCTCCAGAGTCAAATAAAAAAAGTAGCACTGCAAGACAGAGGACTATCCTTAGGATACCAGAAACGATTCAGGAGAGGGCCATAGAGCAATTGAGGAGAATTTTTTTTAAAGATTTTATTTATTTATTTGTCAGAGAGAGAAAGAGGAAAAGAGAGCACAAACAGGAGGAGTGGCAGGCAGAGGAAGAAGCAGGCCACTGAGCAAGGATCCCCATGCAGAACACGATCCCAGTACCCTTGGATCATGACATAAGTCAATGGCAGACCTTAACTGACTTGCCCACCCAGGCTTCCTGAGGAGAATTTTAGTGACTTTATTTACTAATGACTGAATTTCTAAAAATGTGAAGTCTTAGTCACTGCATAAGGTCATTCTTTGATCAAAATCATAGCTTTTTAAAATTTACATATCTTGAATCAAGAATTTCTCAAGGTGTAAAAGAGAGAAATTGCTGGACTATGAAAAATGTTTGGTTATTTCATGCTTTCCTAACCTCTGCAACACTATTGCTTTATATCAGCAAGCTCAATATCATCTAATCATACATTGAATGTCACCAAATATGCTAGTAATGCAGAAAGAGCTGTTGTTTTTTGTGTCTAAATCTCAAATCAAGGAACCCAGGCAACAAGGGCCATTCTGTGAAAACAGTCTGTGTCAGCAGACCTATATGTAGAAGAGACCAATTAGTCAAGTTAACCCTTGATTTTCAAAGCTTTGCTCCCCAATGTTCAATTCTACAGTTTCATAGATCATAGATCCTTTCCTTAAAATTTTCCTTCCTCATTAATCAGAATTCAAATAGGAACCCTTTAATAACAATCTCATTGTCTGACTTATTCAAGAGAAAGGAGCTGCTATCGGAGCATTACCTGACAGGTACCAATGGTGGGAAGGCAGGTGGGAGAAGATGTAAGTGAGTACGGGGCAGGTGGGTTGGAGTGGTTATCCTTAGAAAAGCTGGTAGTGAAACAGTATGGGCTAAACTTGAGAAGGGTGAGACTTCCACATCCTTTGTTGTTGAGAACCAGTTCTGCTCTTACCAGGCATCTGAAGACCATCATTGGTCTTCATAGCACTATCTTTCATAGCTAGCTTAGCATAGGAGGAGATCTAAACATGGATTGAGAGATTTTCTTGCCACTAGCCCAAGCCCCCAGGGACCCAGGAGCTCAGGATGATGCTCTCTACACTTCATACACATCTAATGTCTCAGAAATGATTTCTAAAACTGGCACCTTGCTCTCTTCTTTTCTCTTCCCCTATGAAGTAAAGGCAGACAAAATCATATACATAAATGATATTTTGTTGAGTTTTGATGAGTTCTGTTCATTTTCTGCTGTCCTCATTTGGATATTTTGATGAGTTCTGTTCATTTTCTGCTGTCCTCATTTGGATATCATGTAAAGCACATGTAAAAGACATGCTCGAATGCCATGAGATCTATGTAAATAAACATCCTTGTGACCCTTCTTTCACTGAGTCTCAAAGTTTATACAGTTGCCCAATATCCTTCACAATTCAAGTTGTTGAATTTTCAGTTATGAGACCATTCTTGATATGGTTGGTTAAAAAGGAGTTTTGAATTGGATTGTTTAATTTTGAATCCAGATTCTGCTGTTACTTAAATCTGCATAAGCGGTGTTACACTTGGCTTCTCTGTTTCTCTTTCCGTATCTCTACTTTCATGTATTTGCTCTGTGGATAAGAGATCTTAATCTATAAAATTACTTAGTATGGAACACCATGTAGAGCTTTTGTGAAAGAAATACATAACCTTAATTTTTTATTTTTGAACTTAAAATTAGGATATAGAGCTATTGCTATCAATAAAATATAAGATTAAATTATTTGATTTAGTTAATAAAACATGTTAATGAAATGTGATGCCATTAAATTATTTGAATTTGGAACACCCCTTCCTCTGCTTGTTCCTGTAACCAGAAAATAGGGATATAATGTTATTTTGAGAATTAATACTTATTTATTATGTAAGTTTGGTTAAAAAAATAATGTGTGTTTATGCTCTCATTATTTTATTCAATATATATTTATCACTAAAATGTGTTGTGTGTTATCCAGGTCATGAACACAGAGAAATTTCACATGATCTATGGGGAAGAAGCAGTTGCACAAAGACCACATGTACCCCAATGTTCATAGCAGCAATGGCCACAATTGCCAAATTGTGGAAAGAACCAAAATGCCCTTCAACAGATGAATGGATAAAGAAGATATGGTCCATATATACAATGGAATATTATGCCTCCATCAGAAAGGACTAATATCCAACTTTTGTATCAACATGGATGGGACTGGAAGAGATTAGGCGGAGTGAAATAAGTCAAGCGATGAGAGCCAATTACCTTATGGTCTCACTTACGTGCTGAGCATAAAGAAAAACATGGAGGGCATTGTGAGAAGGAAGGGAAGGGGGAATGGGGGGAAATCAGAGGGGGAGATGAACCATGAGAGACTGTGGACTCTGAGCAACAATGAGGGTTTTGGAGAGGAGGGAGTGGGGGATTGGGCGAGCTTGGTGGTGGGTATTGAGGAGGGCACGTATAGCATGGAGCACTGGGTGTGGTGCATGAACAATAAATCTTGTAACACTGAAAAAATAAAATAAATATATTTGGGAAAAAAAGAAGAAATGGAGGGGGAAGGGAATATGATATCTGCTGTGAAAGCTTTAGATGGGTTATAGAAAACAAAACAGGGCACCTGGGTGGCTCAGTGGGTTAAAGCCTCTGCCTTCAGCTCAGGTCATGATCTCAGAGTCCTGGGATCGAGCCCCTGTATTGGGCTTTCTGCTCAGCAGGGAGCCTGCCTCCCCCTCTCTCTCTTCCTGCTTGTGATCTCTCTCTCTGTCAAATAAATAAATAAAATCTTTAAAAAAAAAAAAAACCAAGAGAAAGAAAAGATCAATGTCACTTAATGAAAGGACATTCCTTACTAAATTCTAAAAGCTGAATAGCAGTTCGAGTAGCAAAAGTGCATATATGTTAGCATACACAATAGAAGAAAGAGTCTACAGGTGCAGTAAGCAGCTTATTTTCTATAAAAAAAAGTCAAGAAATTTAAAGCACTTGAAAACTATTTTTACATAATATACGAGATGACAGAGAAGTGTTTCACAGTGATAAAAGATCAATCAATGAGGAAGATCCTTCAACTTTAGATCTTCATACACTCAATAAAGGGAAGTGTCTAACTACCCATAGCTTAAAAATACACAAAGAAATCAGCAGCTGAAACAGGAGAAATAGACTAATCCACATTCATAATAGAACATTTGCACACACTTCTATCAAAAGTTGAACATACAAGCAAAGAAATCTAAGGATAGAAATATAAAATCACCTAAAACTAACAATTGACTATGCACACATAGCTATGTAAATATGGATAGAGATAGAGATAGAGATTTAATAGCAATTCAATCAACAAGTACATGTGAATGAAAAGGACCACAGACTGGGTCACACATAAAGCTTTAATTTGTATTTTTAAAATTAACTTTGGGGCATCTGGGTGGCACAGTTGGTTAAGTGACTGCCTTAAGCTCAGGTCATGATCCCGGGGTCCTGGGATCTAGTCCCGTACTGGGCTCCCCCTGGTTTGGGGGAGCCTGTTTCTTCCTCTCCTTCTCTCTGCTGTTCCACCTGCTTATTCTCTCTCTCTCTCTCTCTCTCTCTCTCTCTCTCCTGTGTCAAATAAATTTTTAAAAATCTTTAAAAATAAAAAAGTAAAAAAAATAAAATTACCTTTAGTGTGATATGAATAAACTGGAAAGTAGTGGTGCAGCATTGCAGCTCAAGCACAACAGGAGTGATGCGGATTTTCACAATGGAAATGATGATGGAGATGACTGTGATGACCGTGGTAATCCCTGAGTCCTCACTAGTTACCCCATCCCATGTGAAGGGTCTTAACATAAATGCTTTCATTCTGTTACACCGTGACCACCCCATTTCTAGTTCCCAATGAAACTCCTGTTATTCTTCCTCGTTGATAGTTTAGTAGCTGAATTTATGACAATAAGCTGTATTCCAACACATGTAGTCTGTAAGTGGCAAAATAATGTTTTGAACCAAGCTCATTATGACTCCAGAACTCATGCGTGTAACCAACTTTGACAATGGTTTTCTACTTACCAAACTAAAATCTGTTTTTGTATAAAATATTCTTGATAAAATATTTGACTACCTGCCCTCACTTATGATGTACTTGCAAAATGCAACTTCTCTATGAAATATTATCGTTAGTATATAATCATCTTAATGAATAACAAAATGTACTTTGCTTTATATGAAATAAACAACAGTGTGAGAATCCTAGCCTCCATAATTTCTGTCCAGGTTTCTTAGATGAAAGGATTATTGTTGTTTGAATTAGGAAAATGATTGAACAAAAGTTAAGAATACTGCTGTTTACAATAAGTCTAAAACTTACCTACACATTCCTAAAACAAACAAACAAACAAAAAAATCCCCAAAAAACCAAAAAAATACAAATGCCAGAGCTTTTCTGAAATTGCTTTTTATACAAATGAAGAAATTAAATGACCACTTAAAAACAAAAATAAGCATGATATCATATGCCTTAGTTCCAGATTTGATGGAGCAAACATATTTTAGGTCAATTGATTTGATCTAAATCAATTTGATTAAACATGAATTACTTAGTAGGGATAGACTTTGAGACCAAGGAGATATTTAAAAGATATTTATTTCAGACAAAGTTAAGATTGTATTTAACAAAGAGATATTCAAGGGATGAATTTGTAAGGTACAGAGTAAACACTAAAGAAGATTTAAAAAATAAATAAATAAAAACAAAAAAAAGAAGACTTTAGAATATTTGGAAAAATAATGTAGTGGAACTTTATATTATATAAAGGAGGTTGATTTTAGTGCTCTATGTATAAAAGAATCAGTGTAAGTATTATGTTCCCCTATAGTCTGCAAAAGGATCTGAAATTTGTCTATACAACCCAGACCAGCATCTGGTGTTAAGGAAGTCATGTGTTTTGACTTTTCTTACAGCCAAGCATTTAATATTTCAGTATCTTTTTTCTTTTTCTTTTTTTAAAGATTTTATTTAATTATCTGATAGAGGGAGAGCACAAGTAGGCAGAGAGGCAGGCAGAGAGAGGGGGAAGCAGGCTCCCCGCTGAGCAGAGAGCCCGCCCCATGTGGGGCTCGATCCCAAGACCCTGAGATCATGAGCTGAGCCAAAGGCAGAGGCTTTAACCCACAGAGCCACCCGGGTGCCCCTCTCCTAACTGCTTTCTAACTTAAAGTCAATATCCTGTGGCATTACTTAATACAATAATTTATGTGTTTATTAATGTATTCATAAAGCCTGATGATACTCCACACTATTCACTGGATTTTCACATCACATAGGACCAATAGATGAGCCATGAAATCCGTAACAGGAGCTATTTCCATCATATATCAAGCCTGGCTTTTAGAACAGAACATTTTCAATAACTTATCTTGGATGTGTTTGGTCTTTACCCCATAGACAAGGGGATTGAAGAAAGGTGGAACCAGTAGGTAAAGGTTGGATAAGGTGATATGTATATATGATGGAATATACGATCCAGATCTGTGGGTGAAAAAGGAAAAAAAAGCAAGGAGATAGAACTGGAAGAAGACGCATATGTGGGGAATACAGGTATTAAGTGCCTTCAGACGTGCCTCTTTCTGGGGCAGGTGGAAGACAGTGATAAATATTTGTAGATAGGAGAGGGTGATCAAAATGAAGTCCAGGCCACCAACAATAAAAGCTCCAAGGAGACCATAGAATTTGTTGATGTAAACATCTTCAGTGGCAAGCTTCACAAGGGCCATGTGTTCGCAGTAAGTGTGGGATATTAACTTGGTTCTGTAAAATTTCAGACGACACTTTATGAGCAATAGGCATGGGATGACCAAAATGGCAGGCCGCAGTGTCACCCCAGTTGCAATGTGAGTGACTAGTTGTCGGGTGAATATGGTAGCATGCCTCAGAGGATAACAGATTGCTACATAGCGGTCCAGAGCCATAGCCAGCAAGACCCCTGATTCAATGCCCTGAAATGTGTGGATGAGCCACATCTGAAAGAGACAAACATCAAAATAGATCTCTGGCAAGTGAAACCAAAAAATTCCAAGCATCTTGGGGACAATGATGGTGCTAAGTGCAATGTCTGTGGCTCCCAACATGGCCAGAAAGATATACATAGGCTCATGGAGGCTGGGTTCAGATTTGATGATGATCAAAAGCAGCGAATTTCCCACCAAAGCAATGATGTACATAGCACAGAATGGAATGCCTATCCAACACTGTATAGTTTCCAGGCCGGGGATCCCAATGAAGGTCAACACAGAGGGCATGAACAGGGTGCCATTTGTAATAGGCATGGCAGTACAGGGGCCTTTATAATGTGATTAAAATGTGATTCTATGTACTCTAATATATCTTATTCTCATCCAGTCATATAATTCCTGAATGACAAAAGTAGGAGAACCAACTTCATCTTTTTCATTTTTTAAATGAGTCTGGAAATGTCAAAGGATAGGTCAAAATATATGCGTGGGCCAAATCATCCACCTACACTAAGAGATATCCACTGCACGACAACTGAGTATTCGGACATGATGCCTTTGATGAGGCCACTGTGATAAGGCTGCTGAGTGGTGTTGTACTTCCTCCCACACTCCATCCTCTCTTCCTTCCAATCTGGTTATTCTCTCTGGAAAGCAGAGAGAAAAAAAATTGAATGATACTATAGACAGAGCGATATCAAACCAAGAAACATGAAAATCCACAGTCCCCTGAGTCTGACATTTCTCTAGTTTTCTCTCTCCTTTTTATCCTCCAGTCACCTTAGCAAAGCTGGTTATTTCTATAGAACATACCAACACTTCTTGGATAAAGAATCAATTGAAGGTCCCTTTCTAGGGTTGTGACTCCATTAATGGGGTCCTACTGACTCTCCTCACCTTGAACTTCCTGATCACCAGATTTGCAAATATGCTATAGCTGTGGCACTCTGACTCCATGCAGATAGACAAAGCAGGGCATACTTTTGGACGTTAATTCTGATTCACAACACAAGTGTTAAATAAGAATGCTTCTGTTAGATAAGCACCCACAGCTCCTCACACTTTTTTTTCCACATATCATAGAGGAAGGCCAGTTTGACAATAATGAATAAAATTAAAAGGGTTAAAGAGTACCTGGTGTAAAAGAGAAACTTCGGGTGTCTCACCAGGACAGACGTGAGGAAGATGCTGAGGTGATGTAGGATGAAGTTAAGTGGATGAGATTGGGAGCCCGGGTTGGCAGAGATGATCCTTGTATAGACATTGGGGTGCACACCACTGAAGGGAACTAGAAAGTTCTAATTTTTATCTACTACAGATCCTGACACAAGAAAAATACGAGGAAGTGGGGCTCCTTGAGAATTATCCAGGTGATTCCATGGGGAATAGTTGCCAAATACATAGTTACAGTCAAGTGGAAGTGCCTAGAGAGTCAGCAAAGGCAGGAAGAGAAGCCTCCAAAACAGAATTCTCCTTGCAATATGCAGGCTGCTGCCGAGTGCATGTCACACTCTCCAACAACTGTACACCAGCAACTAACCCTACTTCAGTTAAGGGGCTGACAAGATTATGCATCGGTAATTTTTTTTAAGTGAGTGTAGAGAGGTTGCCTAAATGATTAGTTGTCTGAATCTAAATGAAGCTGATCCATATATCTTGAGAGTGCTGTTTCCTTAAGAATTTTGAAACATTTGCTCATAAATCGAGTCATACCCTCCAAATACTAATCTGAAGTTTTTCCCAGGACGCCAACAAATCAAATTTCTACTCAGAAATTGTAAATTAGGAATGCCGTGGAGATTATTCTCCCACATCACCCACCCACAGAAACCTTAGTACAGAAACCTGGCAGCTCACTCTATGTGTGCTGAGGCCTTTCCAAGTCTGTCTGCTATGCAACCCTCACTCTGAGAAAGACCTCCTCCTGCGGAAGAAAGACATGCCCTGCAAGCACTATCCCCCCCTTTTTAATTACACATCTTCAGATATAATAGCGCAAGATTCAAGTTACTCATGATCTGCTCTCCTTCAAGGAAAACATCTGCACTCCTACCCACCCTCTCCGGCATGCTGCTAACTTCCTTAACCTCCCAATGTTCTAAAGCAGATTCTCAGGTCTATCATGACTGCTGTCGAATTGTAGCTTCTAAAACTTCAAAGTCAGACTCTATCAAAAATTTATTTGGACTCTCTCCTTCTGTGATTTGTAAGTTTGCTTCTGGAATCTACATTCATTGACTGTACTTGTGTTTATCCCTCAAGACATAGAATTTCATGTCCAGTTAACCTGCTACTCACTTACTTAGTATCCAGAAGCAGTGGTGGCAAGTGACTAGAGGAGGAGAAGGTTGTTCTTTGCTGGTCCCAGTGGTGGAATATCTGTGTTTTCTAACATAATTTCCCTGATGACCAAACTTCATAAGCTTCTTGCAAATCTTGAGACATTTTTTACTCCCTGTGGCAAAGAAGCACGGCTAAAGCCAAAGGACCAGCCACCATTTCTCAGGACAAGCTTCTTACTCAATTCCCAGGAGACCTGGGAGATCTAGTGCAGCCAGGAGCTGGCAGTGTTGAAATATCTTCCCTTAGTGAAATAGCACAGTGTGTTTCACACTACCACAAAATGGGATTCCTTGTTCTCACTTATATAATGGAGAAACGGGACACAAAATGAGGACTGCATAGCGTGGGATTCTATGTCTCACCTAAGCAAAGTGGCCAACTTTATCCTATGCTTCTTTAGGAGAGGAAATTGGAAATAAAACAAATGGGAGCCTCTTTTCACTTATCTCACTTATGTACTCTTGGCCACCCCATGGAGATTCCAAAGATTTCCAGATGCAGTTCAGTGATCCCAGGGAGGAGGATGTTTGCAAGTTGTGGGGAGGAAGTTTGGTAGGGAGCCTACTATAGAGTAAGCTCTCTAGTCCATCTGTCTGATTCCTGGGCTATGCCATTCATCTGTCCACCTTTAATTTAAAGCAAACTCTTCTCGCTCTCATAGCAAGCCTTTTGTAGTAAGTCTCTCATTCCTTGCATCATAGACAGCACATATGTCACTGAGACATACATCTCCACCCATTAGCTGGTCCATGTGGTTGCTATTACCGTGGACTCTGTATCTAATTAGCTGCAACATTCAGTTAAAGGGGACCTCAGAGGTGGGAGCAAAGCAGGTCTTCAGTGACAGTGGATACAGCACGACTTTGTAGAGAGGTCTTCTTATACCTTAAAAAGTTGATATGTCCCAAATCTGCTGCACGGAACAAATCTGACCTGGAAAGGGGACAAAAAGGGCAACTAAAATACCAAACAGATCCATGTGTGGATTGAAATCTGTTGGACCAAGCTCTTGTGCTTCACATGGAAGTTCTCTCAGTAGATGGGCTGGGGTTTGTTCATCAAGGAGAACAGGAGGGATGATATTGGGCTCTGAAAAACCATCCCTAGGGACAGCAAAAGTACATTTGATTTAACTAAAGCACAGGGCTCTCAAAACCTAGTCAAATACCAATTGCCAATGGCCCTTCCTTGGGTTTCGAACCATGTGCTTGGTGGCACAGACATTCCGATGGCTGCCTGAAGGAAACTAAATGCCAGAGGCAAAATATACGTTACATAATGCTGTGAGGTCATTTCAATAGCTCCTGGTGGTAAAGAGCCAGCTTTTGGAAGGAAATAGCTCTGCCCCTTCCCAGCCAGGACCCAGACTTGGGCTATTTGTGAAAGACCCCTGCCACAAAATAGGGACAGCGGGCGGCTATGGGGGGGAGCCCATGGTAAACTTCCTGTTGACTGATAACCGCTTATTTGCCTTTCTGTAACTGCCTTGCTGCAACGCACCCCACTCCCCTTCGGTCGACCAAGGTCGACCAACCGTCACCTAGGTAACAGGGAAAGATAGTCAACCCCAACCTTGGGGAGAACA
>JAQQSY010006402.1:0-11074 GCA_028646535.1 Procyon lotor | reverse complement strand
GGAGTGAAATAAGTCAAGTAGAGAAAGCCAATTATCTTATGGTCTCACTTATGTGTGGAGCCTAAGGAAAAACATGGAGGGCATTGTGAGAAGGAAGGGAAGGGTGAATGAGGGGAAATCAGAGGGCCGATGAACCATGAGACACTATGGACTCTGAGCAACAAACTGAGGGTTTTGGAGGGCCAGGGGTGGGGGGGGTTGGGCGAGCCTGGTGGTGGGTATTGAGGAGTGCACATATTGCATGGGGCACTGGGTGTGGTGTATGAAAAATTAATCTTGTAACACTGAAAAAATAAAATAAACATATATGGGGGGGGAAGAATCATAGCAACAGGCCCCTCCCCAAGAAAATTGGCAAGAACATCCAGCCAGAAGCAAGTTCATCAATCAATGAGAACTGTGGAACTCCAGAACTAGGGGAAAGCAACACACAGAATTCATAGCTTTTTCCCCATGATCCTTTAGTCTTTCAAAGTTAAAAAAATTTAAAATTTTATTTTTTTCTTATTCTATTTTTTAAATGTTTCCTCTTTCCTATTTTAACGTTTTTTAAAACTATTTTATCTTATCAATACCTTTTAAAAATATTTTTTTAATTTTCATGGTTATACTCATATTTTATCCCTTCATTGTATTTAACCCTATTTTTTGTATAAATATAGGTTTATTTTCTTTAAAATTTTGATATACAGTTCCTTCTAATAGATCAAAATATACCCTAATTCTAGCAAATGGCTTTATTCTAGTTTCCAGCCTGATCACATTCTTTCTTCTTTTTTTTAACCAACTTATCGATTCCTTTTTCAGAATCTTTAATTTTCATCTTTACTCATATCCCATCCCTTTATCATGTTTCCCTTATTTTTGTGTATATATGTGTGTGTGTGTGTGTGTGTGTGTGTGTGTATAACACATATATATATATATGTTTTCTTTCTTTAAAATTTTGGGAGGTAGTTTCTTCTAACAGACCAAAATACATCCAAAATCAAGTATGTAGCTCTGTTCTATTCACAAGTCTCATATACATATATTTTTTTCATTCTTTTTTTCTTCTCCTCCCCGCCCTTTTTTCTCATCCCAGTTTTGGGTCTCCCCTGATTTTGTTAGTGTATATTTTTCGGAGGTCATTGCTACCAATTTTAGTATTCTGTTATCTCATTCATCTATTCTTATCAGGATAAAATGACAAGGCGGAAAAACTCACCACAAAAAAAGAACAAGAAGCAGTACTGATAGCTAAGGACCTAATCAATGCAGACATTAGTAAGATGTCAGAACTAGAGTTGAGAGTGATGATTATCAAGGTGCTAACTGTGCTGGAAAAAGGCATGGAAGATACTAGAGAATCCCTTTCTGGAAAAATAAAAGCCCTTTCTGGAGAAATAAAAGAACTAAAATCTAACCAAGTTGAAATCACAAAAGCTATTAATGAGGTGCAATAAAAAAATGGAGGCTCTTATTGCTAGGATAAATGAGGCAGAACAGAGAATTAGTGATAGAGAAGACCAAGTGATGAAGAATAAAGAAGCTGACCAAAAGAGAGAAAAACAACTACTGGACCACAAGAGGAGAATTTGAGACATAAGTGATACCATAAGAGGAAACAATATTAGAATAATTGGGAAAGAAGAAGAAGGAGGAGGAGGAGGGGAGGAGGAAGAGGAGGAGGAGGAGGAGGAGGAGAAGGGGAAGAAGAAGAAGAAGAAGAAGAAGAAGAAGAAGAAGAAGAAGAAGAAGAAGAAGAAGAAGAAGAAAGAGGGAGGTGCAGAAGGTGTACTGGAGCAAATTATAGCAGAGAATTTCCCTAATTTGGCAAAGGGAACAACCTTTAAAATCCAGGAGGCACAGACACCCCCCTCAAAATCAATAGAAATAGGCCCACACCCCGTCATCTAATAGTAAAACTTACAACTCTCTGTGAAAAAGAGAAAATCCTGAAAGCAGTTCACGACAACAGGTCTGTAACATACAGATGTAGAAATATTCGATTGGCAATAGACCTATCCACAGAGACCTGGCAGGCCAGAAAGGACTGGCATGATATATTCTGACCACTACAAGAGAAAAATATGCAGCCAAGAATACTATACCCAGCTAGGCTGTCATTGAAAATAGAAGGAGAGATAAAAACCTTCCAGGACAAAAACTAAAAGAATTTGCAAACACCTAAGCAGCCCTACAGGAAATACTGAAAGGGGTCCTCGAAGCAAAGAGGACCTAAAAGTAACAGACCAGAAAGAAACAGAGACAATATACAGTAACAGTCACCTTACAGGCAATACAATGACACTAAATTCATATTTTTCAATAGTTACCCTGAATGTAAATAGGCTAATGCCCCAATCAAAGACAAAGAGTAACGGAATGGATAAAAGAATAAGACCCATCAATATGCTATCTACAAGCTCATTTTAGACACAAAGACACCTCCAGATTTAAAGTGAGGGGGTGGAAAACAATTTACCATGTTAATGGACATCAAAAAAAAGCTGAGGTGGCAATCCTTATATCAGGTAAATTAGATTTCAAGCCAAAGACTATAATAAGAGATGAGGAAGGACACTGTATCGTACTTAAACAGTCTGTTCAACAAGATATAACAATTTTAAATACCTATGCCCCTCACATGGGAGCAGTCAATTATATAAACCAATTA
Source organism: Procyon lotor (assembly GCA_028646535.1). Taxonomy (NCBI): domain Eukaryota; kingdom Metazoa; phylum Chordata; class Mammalia; order Carnivora; family Procyonidae; genus Procyon; species Procyon lotor. The sequence continues at coordinate 8,415 of JAQQSY010006402.1, read as the reverse complement.
ATAACAAAATCAAAGAAACACATTGACAATAATAAAATAATAGTAGGGGACTATAACACCCCTCTCAATGAAATGGACAGATCATCTAAGCAAAAGATCAACAAGGAAATAAAGGCTTTAAATGACACACTGGACCAGATGGACATCACAGATATATTTAGAAATTCCATCCCAAAGCAACAGAATACACATTGTTCTGCAGTACACATAGAACATTCTCCAGAATAGATCACATCCTGGGTCACAAATCAGATCTCAACCAGTACCAAAAGATTGGGATCATTCCCTGCATATTTTCAGACCACCATGCTTTGAAACTCAAAGCACTGAAACTCAATCACAAGAGGAAAGTTGGAAAGAACTCAAATACATGGAGGCTAAACGACATTCCAGTAAAGAAAGACTGGGTCAACCAGGAAATTGAAGAAAAATTTTAAAATATCATGGAAACAAATGAAAATAAAAACACAACTTTTCAAAATCTTTGGGACACAGCAAAGGCAGTCCTGAGAGGAAAATATACAGCAATATAAGCCTTTCTCAAGAAACGAGAAAGGTCTAAAGTACACAACCTAACCCTACACTTGAGGAGCTGGAGAAAGAACAGCAAATAAAGCCTAAAGCCAGCAGGAGAAGAGAAATATCAGGGCAGAAGTCAATGAAATGCAAACCAAAAGAACAGTAGAACAAATCAACAAAACTAGGAGCTGGTTCTTTGAAAGAATTAATAAGATTGATAAACCCCTGGCCAGACTTATCAAAAAAAAAAAAAGAGAAAGGACACAAATTAATAAAATCATGAATGAAAGAGAAGAGATCACAACCAATACCAAAGAAATACAAACAATTACAAGAACATATTATGAGCAATTATACACCAGCAAATTTGACAATCTGGAAGAAATGGATGCATTCCTAGAGATGCATAAACTACCAAAACTGAACGAGGAAGAAATAGAAAACCTGTACAGACCCATCACCAGTAAGGAGATTGAAGCAGTCATCAAAAATCTCCCAACAAACAAGAGCCCAAGACTAGACAGCTCCCCAAGGGAATTCTATCAAACACTTAATGAAGAATTAATACCTATTCTCCTGAAACTGTTTCAAAAAATAGAAATGGAAGGAAAACTGCCAAACTCATTTTATGAAGGCAGCATTACCTTGATCCCAAAACCAGACTAAGACGCCATCAAAAAGGAGAATTACAGACCAATATCCTTGATGAACACGGATGCAAAAAGTCTCACCAAAATATTAGCCACCAGGACCCAACAGTACATTAAAAGGATTATTCACCATGACCAAGTGAGAGTTACTCCTGGGCTGCAAGGCTGGTTCAACATACAAATCAATTAAGGTGCTACAATACATTAATAAAAGAAAGAACAAGAAACACATGATACTCTCAATAGATGCTGAAAAAGCATTTGACAAAGTAGAGCATCCTTTCGTGAACAAAACTCTTCACAGTGTAGGGAGAGAGGGTACATACCTCAAGATCATCAAAGCCATCTATGAAAAACACACAGAGAATATCGTTCTCAATGGGGAAAAACTGAGAGCTTCTCCCCTTAGGTCAGAAACACAGCAAGGACGTGCACTATCACCACTACATAGTACTAGAAGTCCTAGCCTCAGCAATCAGACAACAAAAAGAAATCAAAGGCATCCAAATTGGCAAAGAAGAAGTCAAACTCTCACTCGTTGCAGATGATCTGATACTTTATGTGAAAAACCCAAAAGACTCCACTCCAAAACGGCTAGAACTCATATAGGAATTCAGTAAAGTGTCAAGATATAAAATCAATGTCCAGAAATCAGTTGCATTTCTATACACCAACAGTAAGACAGAAGAAAGTGAAATTAAGGAGTCAATCCCACTTACAATTGCACCCAAAACCATAAGATATCCAGGAATAAACCTAACCAAAGAGGCAAAGGATCTGTACTCAGAAAACTACAAAGTACTCATGAAAGAAATTGAGGAAGCCACAAAGAAATGGAAAAAATTCCATGGTCATGGATTGAAAGAACATATACTGTGAAAATGTCTATGTTACCAAAAGCAATTTACACATTTAATGCAATCCCTATCAAAATACCATCAACTTTTTTCAAAGAAATGGGATAAATAATCCTAAAATTTGTATGGAACCAGAAAAGACCCCAAAAAGCCAGACGAATGTTGAAAAAGAAAACCAAAGTCAGTGGTATTACCATTTCAGACTTCAAGCTCTATTACAAAGCTATAATAATTAAGACAGTGTGGTACTGGCACAAAAACAGACACAGATCAATGGAACAGAATAGAGAGCCCGGAAATGGACCCTCAACTCTATGGTCAACTAATCTTCGACAACGCAGGAAAAGAATATCCAATGGAAAGAGGATAGTCTCTTCAACAAATGGTGTTGGGAAAACTGGACAGCCACATGCAGAAGAATGAAAGTGGACCATTTCCTTACACCACACACAAAAAAAGACTCAAAACAGATGAAACACCTCAATGTAATACAGGAATCTATCAAAATCCTTGAGGAGAACACAGTCAGCAACCTCTTCAACGTCAACTGCAGCAACTTCTACCTAGAAACATCACCAAAAGCAAAGGAAGCAAGGGCAAAAATGAACTATTGGGACTTCATCAAGATCAAAAGCTTTTGCACAGCAAAGGAAACAGTCAATGAAACCAAAAGACAACGATCAAAATGGGAGAGGATATTCACAAAAGACATATCAGACAAAGGACTAGTACCCAAAATCTATAAGGAACTTATTAAACTTAACACCCAAAGAACAAATAATCTGATCTAGAAATGGGCAGAAGACATGAACAGACATTTCTGCCAAGAAGACATCCAAATGGCCAACAGACACATGAAAAAGTGCTCAACATCACTGGGCATCAGGGAAATAGAAATCAAAACCACAGTGAGATACCACCTCACACTAGTCAGAATGGCTAAAATTAACAAATCAGGGAATAACAGATATTGGCGAGGATGTGGAGAAAGGGGAAACCTTCTACACTGTTGGTGAGAATGCAAGCTGGTGCAGCCACTCTGGAAAACAGCATGGAGGTTCTTCAAAAAGTACAATCACACTACTGGGTATTTACCCTAAAAGATACAAATGAAGGGATCCAAATGTTTATAGCAGCAATGTCCACAATAGCCAAACTATGGAAAGAGCCCAGATGTCCATCCACAGATGAATGGATAAAGAAGATGTGGTATATATATACAATGGAATATTATGCAGCCATAATATTGCTAAAAAATGCATAATGAAAAAAAAAAAACCCAAAATCTTGCCATTTGCAACAAAGTGAGTGGAACTAGAGGGTATTATGCTAAGCAAAATAAGTCAATCAGACAAAGACAATTATATAACCTCTCTGATATGAGGAATTTGAAAGGCAGGGCGGAGGGTCGTGGGGGATAGGGAGGAACAAAATAAAAGAAAATGGGATCGGGAGGGAGACAAATCATAAGAGACTCTTAACCTCACGAAACAAACTGAGGGCTGCTAGAGGGTAGGGGAGGAGGGATAGAGTGGCTGGGTTATGGACATTGGGGAGGGTATGAGCTATGGTGAATGCTGTGAAATGTGTAAGCCTGATGATTCATAGACCTGTAGCCCTGAGGCAAATAATACATTATATGTCAATTAAAAAATTTAAAAATAAAAAAAATAAAGTAAGCCTCAAAGAAATAAGACAGTAATCATATTAAAAATATAGCAAAATGGAGAATGTATGCCCAACCACGCTAATAAGTACATTAAATAAGAATGGTCTAAACACCTCAATCACAAGGCAGAAATTGTGACTATAAGGGGCGCCCGTCTTGTTCAGTCAGTAAAGCATGTGATTCTTGAGCTCAGGGTTGTGAATTTGAGCCACATGTTGTATGTAGGCATTACTAAAAAATAAAAATCTTTAAAAAAAATTAAAATTAGGGTGCCTGGGTGGTTCAGTCACTTAAGCATCTGGGATCTACCTTCAGCTCAGGTCATGATCGCAGAGTCCTAGGATTAAGGCCTGCACTGGGCTCCCTGCTTAGCACAGAGTTTGCTTCTCCCTCTACCCCTCAACCCCTGCTTGTGCACTCTTGCACTCTCTCTCTCTCTCTCTCTCTCTCTCATACTCTTTCTCACACTCTCAAGTTAAAAAAACTTAAAAAATTAAAATAAAAAAATAAATTATCAAAGTAGATAAGAAAGCAAGATCCTACCACGTGTCATCTATAAAGAAGTATTTTACATTCAAAGAGTACATCTACAAAAAGTAGATTCAAAGTAAAAGAACCAGAAAAGGTATGCCATGCAAATAGTAACCATAATACAACTGGAGTTTCTGCACTTATAGTAAACAAACTAGGCTTTAAACTGGCTGGCTCAGTTGGTAGAACATGCAACTCTTAATTTCAGGGTCATGAATTTGAGCCCCACATTGGACCTAGAGATTAGAAGAATATATAAAAATAGTATTTGAGAAAAATGGGATATTTCAAAATGATCAAAGGGTCAGTACATCAGAAAAAATAATGCTTATAAATGTATATGCACCTAAAATAAAGCATCAAAATCAGTGAAGCAAAAAAATGACAGAACTGAAAAAAAGAAATAAACCATTTAGCAAGCAGAGTTGGATATTTGAATAGTCTATCAAAAACTGATAGAACAGAAATTCAAGGAGAGTATTAGAAAATATTGTTCACCTACTCCACATAACTCTCATATAGTCACTCATTGATGGCATAATACACATTTTCTTTCAAATGCCAAAAACTATTTTCTAAAATAGACCATACACCAGGTCATAAAACAAGTCTCAATAAATTTTAAATAAGATCATAAAAAGTATATTCTATGAGTAGAACAGAATTGGAAATCAATAAACAAAAGAAATCTCGAAAATCCTCAATATTTGGAAGTTAAAGAATACACTTCTAAATAAGTCAAAAAAGAAATCACAAGAGATTCAAAAAACTTTTTACTGAATGATAGTCAACACACAACATGTCAGGAATTATAGGATACACAAAAAGCATTGTATAGGGTATTCTGACACAGAGCAGATTGGAGGCAGGCGCAGCTAGAGGGTTGGCACCGGTGCTGAGAGGGGGTGCTGCTCATTTCCCCCACTTCATTCCCCTCCCCTCTAGCACGAGGCCCACCCCTCTGCTGGCGAGGCCAACCTGGCAGAACTATCCCCAGTGGCGTCGAGAGCCCAGGGTGGCCCCAGTCACCCCAGAAGAACTCTCCCATCATGGACAGCCAGAGTTCCAAATCTCCCTGGGGTGACGTGACCACCAAGGAGACAGCAGGCATTCTCCAGCTAAGGCCTGAGGACAGGAGAATGGCCAGGTGAAAAGCAATGGAGACTTATACCCAAGGGTGAAGGGTAATTGCCCCCTGTAAACAGAACATCCACTGGGGATGCTATCCAGCCGGCAACTCCTGGCCAGGGCGCTGAAGTCAAGGGGTAAGCCCCTGCCAAGAAGATACCCAAAAGAAGAAATTCTCTCTCCAGAGGTCTTTGAAATTGAGTGGTCTGTCCTTCAAGAGAAATCTGAAGTGGCGGGTGATTCGTCTGCTTTCTCACCCACGGAGGAATAGCAGGAGCAGGGGGAGATTGGTGCCTGCAGTGAGGAAGTCACAGCCCAGGAACAGAAAGCTGTTGTCTCCCCTGGGAGCCAGAAGCCTCAGGCCAAGGGGGTAGAGGCTAGTGCTGCCTCCAAAGGAGGGGACACAGAAGAGGCAAGGCCCCAGGTTACAGAGGTATCTACTCACTCCAGGCAGAAGAGTGACTCTATAATTGCCAGGGAGCAGAATGAGTAGCTGGGTGAGGGCAAGTGGGTGATCTCTAAGCTGCAAAGACTGTGCTGTTCTTATGAGGTCACTGCCTCGACCTGGTGCCCTGGCTGCCTTCCTGTGCCCAGAAAGGAAGGGGCTATTGCCCCCTCCCAGCCATGTTTCCTCTCCTTTTCCTTCCTATGGATTCTCCCATCATTCATCTGGCCTTCCACTTAAGGCCAGTTGAAGATAGTCCCTTGTCGTTTCCCAAGTTAGGTTAATAATGTAAAATGCTCCTGCCGCTGGCCCTATCTTTCCTGTCCCTGCTCTTGCAGAAGGCAATTGCTGGTTTTCTTCCCCAATTCTTTTCCAAGTAGTTTTGTTTACTCCACTCCCCAAATCCTTGAGCCAAATGTCGGGTGCCCACACTCCCAAACCCTGAGTCCCTGAGTTTCCAGCCTTCCCCCGCTGTTGAGTCTTTAATCTCTTGTGCTCTGCCTGATGGCACTTGGGCTGGGCAGGACACTGTCCATGTCTAAGTTTTTATAAATGTCTTACTCAAGTTCAAACACCACACCCCCAACCAAAAAAAAAAAAAAGGAAAAGGAAAAAAAGCAATGTAGAAAGGCAACACAGAAGTTTACAGCAGAAATAAATGAAAGAGAAAAGCAGTAGATAAGATAAAGTCAAAAGCTGGTTCTTTGAAAAAATCAACAAAACTGCCACATGTTACCAAGACTGATAATGAATTAAAAAAAACAGGGGCACCTGGGTAGCTCAGTCAGTTAAGGGTCCAAATCTTCATCTCAGCTCAGTCCTGACCTCAGGGTTCTAAGATTGTTAAGCCCCATGCAGGCTCCACACTCTGGAGAATCTGCTTGAAGATTCTCTCCCTCTGCCTCTGCCCCTTCCCCTGCTCACGCAGACTCTCTCTCTCTCTAAAATAAATATTTTTTTAAAAGAAAAAAGACACAAATTACCAAGATAGCAAATGAAAATGTCACTATTCACCATACAGAAATCAAAAGGATTGTAAGACAACACAATGAACAAGTTTATGCTAACAAATTAGACACACAGATAAAATAGACACATTCTCAGAAAGATGTAAATGACCAAAACTGACTTAAGAAGTAATGTGAACATTGAATAGACCTACAAGTAAAGACAATGAATTAGTCATTCAGAATCTCTGCACAGGGAAAAGTCCCAAAGACTTCAATGGTAAATTCCATGAAATAAAAAAAAAAAAAAATGAAATAATACCAATAATTCACAAACTCTTTCAGAAAACAAAGAAATCTTCCTCATTCTACAATGGCAGTATTACCCTAACAAAGCCAGATACGTCACAAGAAAATAAAACTGCAGACTAAAAACCTCTATTAAAAAAGATCTAAAATCAATATCCTAACCCTCAACCTTCAGAAAATGGGAAATGAGCAAGCTAAACACAAAGCAAACAGAAGGAAACAATAAAGATTAGATATGAAGTAAATAAAAAGAGAAAGACAACAGAAAAAAAATCAATGAAACTAAAGTTGAGTCTTTGAAAAGGTGAACAAAGTTGACAAATCTTTAGCTAGACTGAACCCCTCCAAAATGAGGGATGACTCAAATTATTAAAATTATGAATGAAAGCAGGAACATTACTGACATTAGAGAAATAAAGAGATTATAAGAGGATACTATAAACTGTATATCATCAAATTATATAATCTAGACAAAACTAACACCTAGAAAGACACCAAGTACTGAAATGACTGAAAAAAAAAATTTATGCATAGACTTAAAACAAAGAGAATTAAAATATTCAGAAACCTTACCACAAAGAGAAGCCCAGGGCCAGATGGCTTCATTGGTGAATGCTACCAAATATTTAAAGAAGAATTAACACCAATCCTTCACAAATTGTTCGAAAAAATAGAGGAGGACAGAACTCATTCTCTCAGGCCAGTATTATCCTGATACCAAAAGCATTACAAGAAAACCATAAACCAGGGGCGCCTGGGTGGCTCAGTGGGCTAAAGTCTCTGCCTTCAGCTCAGGTCATGATCCCGGGGTCCTGGGATTGAGCCCCACATCGGGCTCTCTGCTCGGCAGGGAGCCTGCTTCCCCGTCTCTCTCTGCCTGCCTTTCTGCTTACTTGTGATCTCTCTCTGTCAAGTAAATAAATAAAATCCTAAAAAAAAAAACAAAAACAAAAACAAAACTATGAACCAATAGTCCTTATGAAAACGGAGGCAAAAATACTCAACAAAATAGAGCCAACTGAATCCAACAACATGTGAAAAGTATTATACACCATGACTAAGTAGGATTCATCACAGGAATGTAAGGTTTAATCAACACAAGAAAATGAATCAATGTAATACACTTTATTAATAGAATAAAGAACAAAAACTACATGATGCTCTGAATAGATGTAGAGAAAAATGTGCTGAAATCCAATACCCTTTCATGGTGAAAAACACTCAACAAACTAGGAATAGAACCCACAGCTGACCTCGTAATGGTAAAAGGCTGATAGCTTTGCCCTTAACATCAGGAACAAGACAAAAACATCCATTTTTAACTCGTCTATTCAACACTGTACTGGAAGTTCTAGTCAAG
>JAQQSY010006401.1:0-11075 GCA_028646535.1 Procyon lotor | reverse complement strand
CAGCTTATTTCTTTCACTTGTTTACTGTAATATCCGGCGTGTTTTTATTTATCTAATTTTGTATTCAGTTATAACCATGGTAGGGGTAGCAAATATATGACAGGTGTAATCCCTGGTGCTGCAGTGGACCTTACTTCTTTTCTTTTGGACAAGATAATACTGTGAGTCTCCCTCCTTCCTTCCAGTTTGTTTTCTTCTTTTCCCCAGCCTCTTGCATCCCCTTCTTTTCTATCCTCTCCTTTAACTATCATATGCACAGTCTTCTCTCTTTGTGTGTGACTGTTACAAAATTTCACTTTTTCAAAATTGAAATCAGGTGTTTGCTCAAATGAGGGGAGATTTTTTTTTTTTTTTTTTAATGCTGAAACCTCAGCAGAATACTTACTTTTTATTGTTTCCCCCACAAACCCATCAGTCTGGGAGAGCGTTGGGAGTGGAAATCATGTTGCCTGGGATGCTGGTTTCTTTGTATATTATATAAAACGTATGTAAATGTCTCTCCATTTGGGCTGGGGTTTGCATTCTCCCCTTGGCTTTAGCCAAAGGGAGAGGCCAGCGGGCAGGCGGCCCTCACCCTGCCTGGCACGTGCAGAGACCCCAGCCACTCTGTGTGGGCAGGGTGCTGTCAAGACCAGACCTCTGGGGGGGGTGGGGGCGGGGGGGTGGGGGGAACTCTTGGAAGGGAAGAAGTATCACTTCTTTCTCAAGTGGAGTGTTTACACCTTGCTGTAACATTTGAACTTTCACAAGAGATGTAATAATTTTGATAATAAAATTCTTAACCATAATAATCATAAAGTTGAAAACTTCTTTGTCACATCTTCTGACTTTGCCTTGCCGGGTTTTCCTACTGCTATACTTACCTGAAGAGGCATATGCTCTTGGTGGAGTTGTTTAGCACATAATAACCAGGAATGTGTATTCCTTCAGCCTTTTATGATTCAAGGCAGGCTAGTATCAAGACCATTCAGCAACAGTGAAACTGAACATTACAGACTGATTTGAACTGGACTGGAGTTCCTGACCTTGGCCCTTATTCATTCAGCAGCTGTTTATTGGCCCTCTTCTTTCCCACTCAAAAACTACCAGGCATTTATTTTTGGTAGTATGTTTATGCTGATTGAAATTTGAAGATGTGGATAGGCAAATACAGTTTCATGGAGCTTATATTCTAGAGTAAGGTGTGAACTAAACCAGTCAATAATTTCAAATAGTCATTACCATGTTACTGTTTCATAGCAGATACGTAACTAAGGAGGTTGAGGGGCCACTTTAGATTGGTTGATCAGGACGGATCTCTAAGGAGTTAACATATAAGCAGAGACCTCAACTATAAGGAGGCAGTTACGTGTCAATATGATTAAAGAGCGTTCCTGGGGAATTAGAAGAGCAGGTACAAAAGCCTCTGAGGAGGAATAGACTTGATACAGTGAATGACCAGGACAGGGATGGGGGGTGGGTAGCAAATACCAGGAAGATAGGGGTTCAGATCATGTAGAGTGGGGGTCAGCAGAAGTGTTTTCTGTAAAGGGCCAGATAATATTTAGGCTTCACAAGCCATATGGTCTCTGTCACAACTACTCAGCTCTGTCTTGTAATGCAAAAACAGCCACGGGCCATACTTGCCTAAGCTCCAATTAAATGATATTCACAGAAACATGTGGCAAGTCAGATTTGGTCTGCAGGATGTAGTTTGCTGGTTTCTGATATAGAGAACCTTGTGGGTTTAATTTAAAGAATGTGGATTCTAAATACAGTGGGAGGGGCCCCTGGGTGGCTCAGTCTGCCTTCGGCTCAGGTCATGATCCCAGGGTCCTGGAATCAAGCCCCAGCCTCTGCTCAGGCTCCCTATTCAGTGAGGAGTCTCCCTCTCCTGTCCCTCCCCCTGCTGGTGCTCCTTCTCTCTCTCAAATATTTTTTAAAATATACAGTGGGAGGGGCGCCTGGGTGGTTCAGTGGGTTGGGGCCTCTGCCTTCGGCTCGGGTCATGATCCCAGGGTCCTGGGATCAAACCCCGTGTCAGGCTCTCTGCTCAGCAGGGGGCCTGCTTCCCCCTCTATCTCTGCCTGCCTCTCTGCCTAATTGTCATCTCTCTATCTGTCAAATAAATAAAATCTTTAAATACACACACACACACACACACACACACACACACACAGTAGGAAGGTCATTGCCGGATCTTAGGCACAGAAGTGACATGGTCTAATTTATGGTTTGTTATTGGTTAGTGTTTAAAAATTACTCTAAAAAAAATAAATAAATAAAAAATAAAAATTACTCTGATTGTTTTGCTCCTGGGAGAGATGAATAGAAGCCAGGAAACCAGTTGGAAGCTATAGCAGTTTTTCACATAGGAAGCAATATAATGGCAGCTTCTGCTAAGATGATAATAAGTGGGGATAAGGTGAAAATAGTTGGAATCAGGATACATTTTGCAAGTAAACAGCAGTGCTTGCTGATATGTTGGTGTGGCAGTATTTTGCTCTAACATTTGTTGGACAAATATTTGCTGAGGGCTATGATAGACTGACAGCATTTTGCTAATAAGCATGAGGGATTCAAAGATGGAAAAGATGCTATCCATTTCTTTAAGGAGCTTAGAAAGTAACTAGTTGGAGACATAGCAAAAATTATTTTTTCCTGAAGTGTCTGGGTGGCTCAGTCAAGCGTCTGCCTTTGGCTCAGGTCATGATCCCAGGGTCCTGGGTTTGAGCCCCACATTGGACTCCTTGCTTAGTGGAGAGCCTGCTTCTCCCTCTCCCTCTATCCTCCCTCATCACTCATGCCTTCTCTCTCTCTCTCATGCTCTCACTCTCGCTCTCAAAATCTTAAAACTGCTTTCCTTAAAAAAAAAAGAATTTTTTCCTTAGAAAACTCTAATAGAAATGCCCACTGGAATATCTAGATAACCTTCTACCAGCCACAGCCGTTTTTTTTTGCCTAGAGTCAGTAGCTGCCTGGTCCTTGTTAAAAAGCATTTTCATTTAAAAAAAAAAAAAGCATTTTCATTTACTGTGCCTTATTTAGTCTCATAATTCTGTGATAAAAGTAAGCCAGATGCTTTTTAAAGATACATTAAAGATGAGAAATTGAGACCTAGTGTGGTGTTCAGCTGTACTGAAGAGCTTCTGATAATGAATAAGCTCATCTAATTTTTGCCAGAATTGAAGATTCTATTCCTTAATTACTTACTAAATACCTACTATGGACCAGGCTACATGTAAGGTACAAGGAGTATGAAGGCAAGTAAAACAGCAAACTACCTATGTTATCAGGTACTTTATATTGCTAGGTTGCTACACTTTTGATATGGTAGAAACAGAGGAAGGCAAACAGTACTAAAGTACACTACTGAAACAGTACCCCTTATATGTTGGACTTTACAGTTTACCAGGCTCTTCTATTCATGTCGTTCTACTTCATTCATGCTTAACAATGTGTAAGGTAGGCATCATTCCCATTTTACAGGGATTTTTTAATGAATTTCAGAGGATACAACTTGTCCAAGATTTCTCTTCTGAATGGCAGACTGAACTGGACAGCCTCAGAAATTTTGCAGTTTTCCCAGGAAACAAATAGAGACAACTAGAGATTCTGTGAAACTGACTAGAACGAATCACTTAACTAACTGAAAGAGTATATCATACCCTTTCTTTAAAACAGCAGCCTTGAGGCGCCTGGGTGGCTCAGTCGTTAAGCGGCTGTCTTCGGCTCAGGTCATGATCCCAGGGTCCTGGGATCGAGCCCCGCATTGGGCTCTCTGCTCTGCAGGAAGCCTGCTTCTCCCGATACCACTCCCTCTGCTTGTGTTCCCTCCCTCGCTGTGTTTCTCTCTGTCAAATAAATAAAATCTTTAAAACAGCATCCTGGCATTTTGCCATCAGTTTGATGGTACAGGTTTTTGTTTAATAACAGAGATCACACTGAAGTAAATAAAATGCACAGTTGTCCAAATTGAGTAGGCCATTTGCTTTGAAACTATCCTGATTATCAATTCAGCAATCAGAGCTAGAGCAGCCTCCATAATCTGCTGTGAAGCTCAGAAAGAGAAAGGAGTTTGTCAAAGTTCTTAATATACCATGTGCTAACAACTCAGAGAAAAGCAGTTACTGGAGGAGATTGTGCCCCCTATAACTTTTACCTGCTCCTACATTCAAAACTTAACCTGGCAGAGATTCTGAAATAATAGTAATGAATATTTCTCAAATTCCCCATAAGACCATACAGAGCAGTCATGATAACAAAAAACCTTGGGCAACTTAAAAACATGGGCTGCCTCAGTCAGTGGAGCATGTGACTCTTGATCTTGGGGTCATGAGGAAACCCCACATTGAGCAGAGAGCTTACTTTAGAAAACAAAAAAACCTTGGGTAACTTTTTACCAAAAAATTTGGTATCCCCGTGAGCTCTGAAACAAAAAGTGGGTAGAAACAAGCTACCAATAGACACAATACCTGCATGGTATCCCTTTCTGTTTCAGAACAAGCAATAGAGCATCTGATCAATCTCAGAACTCTAAAACAAGTACTCACTTGGAAGTTGAGCATGCCAGTTTGAGAACAGCCAAAACTGTTGTACAGAGGATGCTTGCTTGGGTCTGAAGGGACCGGAGTAGTCAGTTCAGAAAATTCTTACCAGCAGAGTACCCAGGACAAAGGTGCATGCTGAAAAGGCACTCTATACAATCAAAATTGAGTAGGATAATCAAAATAGAGATGTGGAGTAGGGGTACCACATTAAATGAAGTGTTTGGAATAAGAGTGAAACTAGTATTCTCCCATTAAATCCAGGATGCATTTCTTCTTGTAGGAACAATATAATGGTTATGAAATAACTTTGAACTGTAACTCCTGAAAGAAACAATTGGGGTCATAAAGTTCTAAGCATATTTGGTGCTAAATTTAAACAGCTCTTGGGACACCTGGGTGGTTCAGTTGGTAAAGTGTCTACCTTCAGCTCAGGTCATGATCCCACGGTCCTGGGATTGAGTCCCACATCAGACTCCCTGCTCAGCGGGGGAACCTGCTGCTCACCCTGCTTGTGCTTGCTCACTCGCTCTTTCTCTGACAAGGTTTTTTAAATAACCTTAAAAAATAAATAGCTCTTGTTTGCAGTCCTCATTTTAACAGTTACTCACTAAAAAGTACTGTAGAACCTTCAGACTAGAAAGACCCAAGTCATGCTTCTCTAAAAGTACAGAAAAACTTAGTCAATATAAATATGAGTAACAAAAAGATTCAAAGTCAGATCCCAGTTATAAGTAAGGAGCAGAATAAAATTACCACACACAATAAAAGTATGCTAAAGACATGTACATAAACGTTCTAAGTGAGAAATACCTCCAAAAACCAGAAATAGAACTCCATCCGCTTGGTAAAGAACAGCTACAAGATTCCTAAACCTGATGTACCTACTAGTGAGAAACTAGAAGCTTTCCCATTGATATTCAGAAGGAGGGGTGGGAATTTTCTAAAAATCAGGAATAAGGCAAGGAAAGGAGGATGTCCTATCTTCTAGAACATTGTACTGGAAGTCCTAGATAATGCAATAGGACAAGAAAGGGAAATAAAAAGTACAGAGATTGTGAAGGAAGAAGTAAAACTCTGTTCACAGATGACATAACTAGAAAATCTGGAAGAATCAACACAAAAAACTAGGACTAATAAGCATTTATAGCAAGGTTGCAGAATACAAAAATAATATACAAATATCAGTTGCTTTACTGTACTAACAATTTAAAATTAAAATACAACATTTACATTAGCACCAATAAAAATGAAATAGGTATAAATATTAACAAAATATATGCAAGACTTCTATTGGGAGAACTCTAAAACCGATGAAAGAAACCAAAGGAAAACTAGAGATATCCCATGGTCCTGGAGAGAAAGAGTTCATATCAGGATGTCTCTTCTTTTTCTTTTTTTTTTTTTTTTTTTAATTTTATTTATTTATTTGACAGATAACAAGTAGGCGGAGGGGGGAGGGGGGATGAAAGCAGGCTCCCCGCTGACCAGAGAGCCCAATATGGGGCTCGATCCCAGAACCCTGAGATCATGACCTGAGCCGAGGCAGAGGCTTTAACCCACTGAGCCACCCAGGCACCCCAGGATGTCTCTTCTTAACTGATCTATAGATTGAGAATACCAATCAGAATCTCAACAAGTTATTTTGTGAATATCAACAAATGGAGAAGCAAAAGACCGAAAATAGCCAACATAATATTGAAGAGAAGTCAGAGGACAAACACTACCTGACTTGAAGATTTAATAAAGCCACAGTAATTAAGACTTTGGTATTGGAATAAGAATAGGCACATAGATTGACGGAACAGACTGGAACGCCCAGTAGACTAGTCAACTGACGTTTGACAAATGAGCAAAGGCAATACAGTGAAGAAAAAGATAGTCTTTTCAACAAATGGTATTGGAACAACTGGACATCCACATGCAAAGTAACCTAGACATAATCCTTACACCCTTCGCAAGAACTAACTCAAAATGGAACACAACCTAAATGTAAAATGAAAACTACTAAACAACTAGGAGAAAATCTTGGCAATGGCTTTTTAGATAAAAACCAAAGCCTCCATCCATGAAAGAAATAGTTGGTAACCTGGGCTTGATTAATACTAACTTTTGCTCTGTAAAAGGCATTGCCAAAGAGGATGGGAAGGAAGACAAACAAGACTGGAAGAAAATATTGCAAAAGACACATCTGATACAGGACTGTTATCCAAAATATACAAAGAACTTTTTTTTTTTTTTTTTTTTTTTTAATTTGACAGAGACTGATCACAAGTAGGCAGCGAGGCAGGCAGAGGAGGGGGCGTGAAACAGACTCCCCGCTGAGTAGAGAGCCCAATGCGGGGCTCGATCCCAGGACCCTGAGATCATGATCTGAGCCGAAGGCAGAGGCTTTAACCCACTGAGCCACCCAGGTGCCCCCACAAAGAACTCTTAAAACAATAACAACCTAAAGCAATCTACAAATTCAGTGTTAACTTTATCAAAATTCCAATGGCATTTTTCACAGAATTGAATAATCCTAAAATTTGTATGGAGCCACAAAGAGCCTGAATAGCCAAAGCAATCTTGAGAAAAGAATAAAGCTGACATATAAGGCTTTCTGATTTCAAACTATACTACAAAGCTATAGTAATCAAAACAGTTTGGTATTGGCATAAAAACAGTTGCATAGATCAGTAGAACAAAATAGAGAGCCCAAGAATAAATCTACACGTATATGGTCAATTAATTTACAACAGAGGAGCCAAAAATATACAGTGGGGAAAAGACAGTCTCTTCAGTAAACACTGTTGGGAAAACTGGACAGCCACGTGCAAAAGAATAAAATTGGACTATCTTACACCATACACAAAAATTAACTCAAAATGGGTTAAAGACTTGAATGAAAGACCTGAAACCCTAAAACTAGAAGAAAACATAGGCAGTGAGCTCCGTGACAAGGTCTTGGAAATTATTTTTTTGGATTTGACACCAAAGGCAACAAAAACAAAAATAAACAAGTGAGACTACATCAAATTAAAAAGTTTCTGCACAGCAAAGGAAACCATCAACAAAATTAAAAGGCAGCCTACAGAATGGAAGGAAATGTATTTTGCAAATCATGTATGTGATAAGGGTTAATATCCAAAATATATAAAGAACTCATACAACTTACTGATTCAATCCAATTTAAAAATGGGCAGAGGATCTGAATAGATACTTTCCCAAAGAGAGATGTTTGGACAACTGGTATGTGAAAAGTTGCTCAACATCACTAATCATTGAGTAAGTGCAAATCAAAACAATGAAATATCATCTCACACCTTTTAGAATGGCTATTTAAAAGACAAGAAATTACCAGTGTTGGTGAGGATATGGAGAAAAGTGAACCTTTTATACCCTGTTGGTAGAAAAAATGTAAATTGGTGCAGCCACTGTGGGAAACAATACGGAGATCTCTCGAAGAATTAAAAATGGAACTATATCATCCACCATTCCACTTCTGGTTATTTATCTAAAGGAAATGAAAACATTAACTTATAAGAGATGTGTGCACCAAGTATTTGTAGCATTATATATTACAGTAGCCAAGATGTGGAAGCAACCTAAGTCTCCATTCATGGATGGATCAATGGATAAAGTGTGTGAGTGTGCATGTGTGTGTACACACACAATGGAATATTATTTAACCATAAACAAAGAATGAAATCTTGCTATTTGTGGCGATATGGATGGACCTTGAGGGCATTACGTTACATCAAATAAATCAGAGAAAGACAAATACCATATAATCTCACATGTGGAATCTTAAAAAACAAAAAAAATGAACTCATGGATATAGAGAACAGATTGGTGGTTGCAAGGGATGAGGGAAAGGTAAAATGGGTGAAAATAATCAAAAGGTCACATTTGCAGTTAGGAAAAAAAAAACTGCCCTAGGGATGTAATGTACAGCATGGTGACTAGAGTTAATATTGTAGTGTATATTCACAAGTTGCGGAAGGAGTAGATCTTTAATGTCCTCATCATACACACACAAAAAAAATTGTAACAGGTGATGGAAGTTAACTAGATAACTGTGATAATTTTACAATGTAGTTGACAGTTGAACAGTATTGAGTTTGAGCTCTGCAGGTCCACTTTTACATGGATTCTTTTTCTTTTTTTTCTTTTTTTTTTTTTTTTTTGATTCTTTTTCTTTTTTTAAAGATTATTTGTCAGAGAGAGAGTACAAGCAGGGGGAACAGCAAGCAGAGGCAGAAGCATGCTCCCTGCTGATCAAGGACCCTAACATGGGACTCAATCCCAGGACCCTGGGATCATGAACTGAGCCAAAGGCAAACACTTAACTGACAGCCACCCAGGTGTTCCTACATGGTTTTTTTTTTTTTAAAAAAAACATTGGGGGAGCGCCTGGGTGGCTCAGTCATTGGGCCTTCAGCTCAGGTCATGATCCTAGGGTCCTGGGATTCGAGCCCCATATCAGGCTCCCTGCTCTGCAGGGGGTGTGCTTCTCCCTCCTCTTTGCCCCTCCCCCTGCTTGTGCGCTCGCTCTCGCTCTCTCTCTCTCATAAATAAAATCTTTTTATTTATTTGTTTGTTAGAGAGAGAGAGAGCACAAACAGGCAGAGTGGCAGGCAGAGGCAGAGGGAGAAGCAGACTCCCCACGGAGCAAGGAGCCCGATGTGGGACTCGATCCTAGGACTCTGGGATCACAACCCGAGCCAAAGGCAGCCACTCAACCAACTGAGGCACCCAGGCGTCCCTCAGATAAAAATGGGCTCCTGGATGGCTCAGTTGTTAAGCTTCTGCCTTTGGCTCAGGTCATGGTCCCAGGGTCCTGGTCCAGAAGCCCACATAAGGCTCCCTGCTCGGCAGGGAGCCTGCTTTGCCCTCTCCCTCTGCCTGCCCCTCTGCCTGCTTGTACTCCCTCTTTGTCAAATAAAACCTTAAATATACATATATAGAGATGATAGATCGATCGATCAATCAAAGTTGGGAACTGATTACAATAAAAGTCAAGGTAGTGGTTCCTCTTAAGGAAAGAAGGAAGAGGATAGTGTTTGTAAGTGAAAGGCTTCTGGGGTGACTAGCAGGAGTCCCTATGGTAATGTCTAGTATGGTATTTTATAATATTTCACCCTACCTGTACATTTGTTTTATGCTGCAACACATTTAACAAAACAAAAACCATAATGTTATCTAGCCACTCTCAACAAAAGGCAAACAACCCTGCTGCTAACTAGCCTGTGATCATTTGAGCCCAAGACCTAGGTCCGATTTGTTTCTGTATTTCTAGAACCTAGCAGTACCAGACCAGAAGAGGCATTCAATAAAATATTTCGTCGAATGAGTAAATGAATTTGAAGAAGCCTCCCGCCCACTCCAGTTGGATTCCTCTACCTGCTTTGGCACCTAAATGAGCCTTTCAACACCTCCAGATCTGTTTTGGTGCTGGTATCACTGGTCCTTTTGCTGTGCCTGAGTGGACTTGAAAGGGATTTCAAACTAGAGCTTCAGTTGAAGTTTTGAGTCATGAATTCTACCAACTTCATGCTCTCGTTACCCTCAGTCATTTCCCAAAATGAGACTTCTCTGTGTCATCTGGCTCTTGGTGCTCTTGACCCTTATGAGGTAGTTCTCTCTCCGTTCTGTCCTTCTCTCCTAACCTTTCTGCTGTGCTCTCTGGACACCTCTTTCCTTTGATAGACAAGCCCTTACTGAAATACGGAAATAGGATTCTTTGCTTATGACACCACCTCCTTCGCAGCATCGTTACTGCTCTTTCTCATACCCTGTTGCCTAAAGGTTCTCCCCCAAGTGCTCCCAGACAACTACATCTTGCCCCTCAGATAAAAAATTCCTGCTCCATTGATGCCCACGATTTCTGGTTATTGTGTTTGTAGCTTCTTCCCACCACTCTGTTGGTTTCTTGGACGACTTTGACTCCTCTGCACCCCGATTTCTGCCATTATTCTCACCATTTGGGTAGACATCCTACTCAGTGCCTCACATCTCAAAGCCATCTTGAAAAATGAGTCAGAATATTCAGGTCAAATACCCAGCTTCCTGACCACAATCTTCTCTCCTTCCAGCTCTTTCCCATAAACCTCAGTCCTTTATTTTCTCTGTTTGTCCCATTGCTGGCTTTTTTTCTGTAAGGAACCTGGATGTCATGGAGGGAGTGAAACACTCTTGCAAGACTCTCTGCTTACCTGGCACCTACCTGTCAGTCTGCAGTCTGTCTTCTCTGTGCCCACCCTCCTGTCTGTTGGTGCCACCACAGTTTCATGGTCATGCATAAGTCCTCTGATGCTTTGACGGCTCCTGTAGCAACTGTTCAAATTTTGCCACTTCTCTCTCTCTCTTTTCTTTTTAAGATTTTATTTTTTTGAGAGAGAGAGCACAAGTTGGGTGCGGGGCAACTGGAGAAGCAGACTCCCCGCTGAGCAGGGAGGCCGATGCAGGGCTCGATTCAGCATCTCCAGGATCATGACTTGAGCCGAAGGCAGACACCCAACCCACTGAGCCACCCAGGCTCCCCTTTTGCCACTTCCCTACCCCCCC